>JAZBHA010000638.1:10001-38796 GCA_037464855.1 Iselma pallidipennis
TGGATTCAAACGCAACTCTTCATGTTTATCTTTATCTCTAAGAAGTTGCTTGGCAAATTAGAATCAATTCAAACGAAATCCAAATCTTTATCTTCATCTTGAGCTTCTACCCACTCATTGACAGCTGACAAACTCGGCCGATAGTAGATAAGTTCACATAGTAAAGCACAGTGATATAAACTTGCAATAGGAACAAGGTTAGATATATGATTTAAATGTCCCGCTAAGCTTGCTGGCTGGAGCAAGCAAATTCTTAAAGAGTAATTACGCTTATATTTTAGAAATAACCAATTTTACAGAGGAATGACTATCAAAACCATAATCAGGGACTCGAAATCTTCCTGTCTGCGAACTTTCATATGTTTCTGTGTGTTCGAGCTTGGGTACTATCCTTATAAGTTGTGAAATCTATAATATTTACAATACAGATTTTAGGGACAGCGCATATTGAGACACAGCACAATTCAGTAGTTTTTGGATTGAACTGTACACTTAGGCGCCTTTCCCCTATGTATATGTATGATGTAGGTATTGTGTTACGATTGGAAAAATGTATACTGTTCTAGTTTTCTAAGTCCGAACATAGACGAGAGTGTTAGTCTTAAGGTTCCTCACAAGTGGAAGCGAAATACTATTATACAGAGTAGCCGACGTGTAATAAACACAAGTTGAATGGAGGGTTGTACACAGTGGAAATAAAAAAAGGCTTCAGGTAGTTTTTCTTGAGATTGTAGGGTATCTTTGTCGTCCTGTAAGATCTCGACGATCTCAACTGTGCGAACATAGGAGGACACTCTTCACAAGTGCGACAGAGTAGAACATTCTTTTTACTATTTGACTACTATGTTCGGAGTCCGACCGATAATATGGTATGTTGAACGCAGTGACTACAGATGATCAATTGATTTAATAAAATCTATGGTGCTTGGATGTTATTTTGATTGACTTCCCACAAATCGAGCTATCTCTAAGGATATCCCCCGATTTATAATTCTATAATCACTATTTGGATGCATGCATTCAATACTTATAAATTGACAAACTAAAATAAAACCTGTACCAATATACAGGCTGTCCCAACTAAGACGGAAAACGAAAAAAAAAATCACTTTACTACGGTTGAAGCGAGGTTTAACCTAGATGTTTCTGAATAGCACGACTTATGTGTAAAACGAAACAATTGTATTATTAATTATTAAACTGATGAAGCCATTTCACCGTTGAAAATCACCGAAAAAGTGCTTTCTGGCCATGAGTTGGAATCGAACCAATGAATTTCAATGAATATATGTCTCTGGTGAGGAAATTGGTCAATATATGGAATTATTCACACCGACGTAGTGTAAATAACAGAAATCATGCGAGACAGTGTGTATGACTTTGGTAGCTCAGTTGGTCAGAGCAGTAGGCGCGAGACCGAAAGGACGTTGCTTCGATTCCAACTCACGGCCAGAAAGCACTTTTTCGGTGATTTTCAACGGTTTAATAATTAATATTTAAATACGCCGTTGTGAATAATTTTATATATTAATAATTGTATTATTGTGATTTTATAATAAATAAAAATATTTTCATCCCCAAAAGGGATCGAAACGTTGCGATACTCTATACTCTATACAGTTTGTTATCATTAAAAAAACATCCCTTAAATCCAAATAAATTGCCAATTGAATTAAATAATAGGGAGTGAAGAAAATCCGATATTTTCCTTATTATTTGAAGCATCTGAAACGAATTATACAGCAGTAATAAAAGTAGAGAATCTCATAAGATATAATATACAGTATAGTGTATGTATGTACATATGTATCCTGCTACCTACTTCATATCATAAATCTTCTCTATAACTTTTCATAATCGTACCTTCCTTTCTATTTGAAAATAATGAATACGACCAGTAAATACACATTTCATTGACAATTTCAATTTATATTACTTTAAAGATTGTATACGCGAATCTGCACAGTCTATTTCACTATTATGTTAATATTCAATGTATTGTTTATGTTACAAAACGGGAAAATAAAGGAATTTACATATTGTTGTAAGGCTTAATATACTATCGTGGTTTTACCTCACTAGGATGTTTACTTTGGTACACTGAAACTTGTTGTTTAGGTTGTTATACAGCTTGACACTTTAAAACAAACAAGGGACTTACTGCTAGAATAAAGTTCTCTTTACTTTTAAAACAATATATATGTATAATAATTCTCTTTCGTAAAAAGCTTTTATGCTTATTATATTATACATATAACAATTTTTAGTATCATGTTTTTTTTTCCATCACCAATAAAACAATATTATTCCTACTTTGTGTCTTTATTACGTTACCGTATCCACAATACCGATTTTTCTGAGCTTTAACAATACTAAAATTACTTCCCCACAATTTCGTATTCTGCCTTTTTTTCCCTCCTGTTCTACTACCCCAGGGGCTATTGATGTTGTGAAATATTGCAACGTTGGAATTTCATATTCAGTTTTAGCTTTTGATTTGATTTCAATATCGGATAACTGATTTTCGTAAGAATGTTGAATTTGAACAAGTTATCCCGTCTTCTGTCTTATAAATCGACGAATATCGCAAAACGGATAGTTAAAAAATCAATGTAGCACATCCCAATACTGCGTTCAACTTCTCCTTCTCAATTTTATTTATACAACGACAGTTTGGGATTTACAATGTTTTAAAGGCAAAGTTTCCTATTGGACGATATCTATGGAATCGGTAAATCCCTTTTTCAGTAGATAACGAAATCTGTGTTGTTGGAAATAAAACTGGAGTCGAAAAGGCAAACGCCCAATTCTCTAATTATTTTCTTTTTTTTCCTTTTCTTTGTTGAAACAGGACTAGAAAGTAGGATATAACGTTTTTAATAACAGTACAACGAAAATAACGTAGATAAATTTGTTAATTAAAAATTCACCTGCACCAACCTTTCCGTCTTGCTTTTTTCTTTCTCTTATACTCTACTTCTCATCATCATCATCATCATTGTCAGAGTGAAAATTAGATGATCCTTCATCATACTCTGACCAACAGTTTTCTGGAGGGAAATTCGCCATTTAGTTTATCGATTTTCTCAGGTTAAAATTAGTTACGTGTTTCTTTAAATTATAAACTGTTTTCTATTAAAACACTATACTATGTAGGTATATTCTTTTATTAATTTAGATGGTCATTTGTAATAAACCCCATAGATAGGCATTTCAATTGGATATCCAATTATGCGAATACCTATATATGTATAGAAGAAAGTAAACTAACTACAATGGATTCCGCTCATTTGGGACAAGTTCTAAAATACAAATACCAATCGAGAAAATAGGTAGAATATTCTTCGCCTATTTGGGACACTAGTCCGTTTTGCCGAGACAGTAGGTTGTTTTATCGGGGCAGATGATTGCAACGTGGCAGAGTTTTGAATTTCTCCTTGATTATATTATTTCTTTTTAATTATATGAACAGATAGTGAACTGGTAGTCTG
This sequence comes from Iselma pallidipennis, assembly GCA_037464855.1. NCBI lineage: Eukaryota > Metazoa > Arthropoda > Insecta > Coleoptera > Meloidae > Iselma > Iselma pallidipennis. The sequence continues at coordinate 13,493 of JAZBHA010000638.1, forward strand.
ACTTTCTTTATGCCCGTCTAATTATCTATATTAAACTTCGCGTAGTTGAGCCAGTCGCTTTATTGGGCCAAAATGTACAAATCCTGCTGTGTCCCAATTAAGCGGAATCCACTGTAGTTACATAACAATATAGGTATAATTTAAGTTATTTGAAAACGGAAAATACATTCTGTATCCTGTAATTCTTCTCATTCAAGTATCTTTATTCATTATAATTAGGAAATACCGTCAAAGACCTATACTATAGTGAAGTTTCAGATTGAATATCATCTAACCTAATGTTAAAATTATCTCTAATGAAGCTAAAGCTCTCCATAGTCCATATAGTGAAATTTTACAACCACAATCGGGAATTTTTGGGTCGACACTAATGTGATTTTGTCAGGCAGCCTCTCGTTTCCTTTCACATACTGTTATTGGATTAAATAGCACTGTTCATTAAACCATTTTGTGAATAAAATGAGAAATTTTTCATGAATTGACATCCCCTTAGTTTATAAGGGGTGACACCAAGGGCAGTAAATGATAAGTAGGTACTATGTCGTATGAAGGTGGTTTTAATGTTGTTTACAATAAACAACAAACGAAAGTTTAATACGAAGGTATTTAGCCACAATTCAACCCCAAATGTACATCTCTCAAAAGGCACTTAACCTCCAATAGCTGCAAATATAAAAAATTCCAAAAACCTATTACTTTTATTTTCCTATTCACTATTCGTGCAAAAAATTTTGAATCTACAAGTTCAATCATGGGGTAGAAAAGGGTAAAAAATCCAGAAAAACCTGGACCCCTAGACAGAGGATGGAAAATTGATTCATATTTAGTTTTTGAATCAGTAAAAGATATTAACCCGTTTTGGAGATATTTGAAAAAAAACCGATTTTTCAGGGTGAACTTCAACCCAAATTTTCTCCCTTAAACTTGAGAATGGACATGAATGGAAAAACACGTGTCTCTCTACGTAAGTACCAAGAATTATCAAAATCGGAGGTAACCATAAATTCACAGCTAAAATGTATTATTATTTACATGAAAGTTAAAATTTTCATTTATTGAGTGCAATTTTTTCGCGCTTATTACAAATCGCCAGGGCCGGCGGAAAGCAGTAAGCAGGTGATGCTGGACATAAGGGCGCTTGACATCAAGGGGCGCCAATGGTAGAGGCCTCGGACGGAAAAGTAGTCCAACAAAAAAATATTAAATTAACATGAATTTAATAATGCTGAACATTATAATGACAATAACTCTAGGGCGCCATATGAATTCTTGCATAAGGGCGCCAAGTACCCTAGCGCCGGCCCTGCAAATCGCCCTGACGAATTTAACGAACAAGTGGTCTTTCTAATTATTAAGGTGTAACACTGGGAGCACCTACCGCATTTTTAGATTTTGAGTGGCACCAATTAAATATTAATCGTTCATTGTAACAAAAACTTCTAGAGGGAGTGCACAATAGACTTGTGATGAAAGTCTGGGTTCACGTCCTCAGAATTCAAAGATGACAGTGACGTGCTTCTGTATATTTTCTACTAGGTATGTATTAAACCTACATTCAGACATTTTTCACGCCGCTATTGTAGCCAAAAACACGAATTCCTCCGGCCGGACAAAGGCAGTACTCGGCTGCGAACAATGGGAAATAAATCAAAATTTTGACAAAGATATAGAGGATTCATTTTCAATTCTGATAATCCTTGTTTACGTTATCGGCCACTCATCATGAGACGGTATCAGATACACGTATCGATACTTAGGTTTCATGCTACAAGTTTCATAATATACATATAGCACAGTACCTATCAGTGGATCTGTTTTTGTTTCATTTGGCTTTGATTAGGGCCGGATAGTTTTTGGTTGCTGAAGTTACTATAGATGTATACAGGGTAATGTTGAAAACAGTGTTGTCTGCCCGAACACAGAAGCAAACGAAATGCATAGCGATGATGCGTGTGGTGAAATAATATAAGCAGCACGACGATTTCCCTCAATTCCCTCCGATCATTTTCTCTTGCCAGAGAGCCAAGCTGCTAATACATTACCCCATTACAAGTCACACCATGTGAAGGAGGGGCAGCGTCGTGCTGTTATCTCGCTTCTCCACACGCATCATCGCTATGCATTTCGTTTGCTCCTGTGTTCGGACAGACAACACTTTGAACTAAATCAGATTGTATATTTTTGGTTATTTGAAATCGGTACAGATCGATGTCCAAAATGTAAATTAATTTTTCGGTTAGCTTAAAAAAATTGATTTACGATTTTCGATTATCTCATGTCGGTCAAAATCGATTCAAATCGATTCTCATTCGATACATAGTTTTTTTGCACAGTCCTAGCTGTGATATGTTTTGCTCAAAATTGTCGGGGTCAGGATGAGACAAGACACAATCTCAAAATGTATGGCGTAGTATCATTGAGTTTGTATCAGTTTAACTGGGCTTTCAACGCTCCCTGGAACAAATTCTAGTCATCCGGTTAGAATTTCTTCTGGGTAGATGTGCAGTATAAATTTTCGCTCACAATTTGTTAGTCTTTTAGATTTTCGGTTGTTTTAGTAGCAGTGACATGTAAGTGTCTTTGCTTCTCTTATTGTTTTTGTATGATACCATGTCTTACATGGTATATAAATACAGTAGTTTCTACAAGCACAACTAATTGTAAGCCGACATTATTAAATAGATGTTCCTTTGTTTAATCTATGTATCTAATCCTCTGAAACGTTTCCCATAATATCGTTCGAAATATACAGTCAGGCACTAAAAGTTATGATCTTCCCGTTTATTTGGTATATCTTCTAGTAAATGCATAAAAAAAGTTTGCACTGAATATTTAATTGGCGTCAAATCTCGTAGAGTCTCGATTATCTGACGTAAACGGGGCTGACAATTAATTCCTTTAGAAATGTTGAGAATATCCTCATCTCTAAAGTCACGTGAAATTTGTTAAAAGTTTGTAATGATGCCTGTGCATCATAATTATTGGTGTTATTATATACAACTATTTGTTGTCAAATTGTACTTTTTTCTGTTCTAAATGTGATTCGATAATGTAGGATACTACCTTTGATTACCTAATTTCATTAAAAAAAAATATGTGGGTATAATTTGTAGCTCTGATGACGCCCTAAGTTGAGGCGAAACGTAAGCTGTTTCATAAAATAGAATAAAGAAAGAATTGTCCTACTACCCCATATTTTTTCATTATCATATTAAATAGATATAGTTTTTTAATATGAATAAATATCTGAAATAACAGAAGCCCATGGTTTTTCATAGATTTCACCAAACAGGGCCGATTTTATATGTAACCCCGCCAATTTCCTTTTGTATTGCAGGGCCGGGCCGATCTCGAAAACCGCGCCTTTTCAAACTTTGCCTCTTTAGCATGTTTAAAGAAAGACCGCTTCTAAAATTTTGCATCTTTAACATGTTTGATTTTGGCGCCTATTTCAATTGGGCACCTGCCTCGCCGCCCTGTTCCATTGTATTAAATAGTATTAGATGGTACACAGAATTTGCATTTAATACGGTACTGTACATTATTTCGAATGATTCTTTTATCTGTATACGGTTCTTTGAGGGCAAAGATGCCGTTTGTCCGGCGAAATCATTGTTTAGTCGGCATAAATAATTGCGGACAACCGGCGCAAAATCCAGCCACAGGAAACGCTGGCCGCCGTCCTTTCCCGGGTAAAAAGTCCCATTGAATTGCATGTAAAGTGTAGACGGTAGTGTGGAATAGCTCTTAATGGTAAAATAAACGAAAAGAAGGATGGCCTTAAAATGCAAGCATGTCGAATGATCCACAACGTCGGATAACTAAGTGTCGGATAATCGATTCTCTACTGTACTATGAAGGATTAGTAACTTGGCTATACAATATAAAAGACTGCTAAATATCTTATAAATACGAATAATTGATTTATTCACATATTCCAGTTGTTTGATATACAGTCAACTCCCGGTTCGGCGCCACCTTCGCCTATTGTCTACAAAGGTCACTAATTCGAATGCACCCTAACATTAATTATGTCGGACTATTGGAAGTGTACTGTTTATGAGTTTGATAAATTAGATTTTATTTCCATATTGAATTGAATCTTTTCTTTGAATTTCAATAAGATTCCATAATATCGAATAATTTAATATCATAATATATCTTCAAGAAATTATGAAACAAGATAATTTCGTTTTATATTTTATGAAATTCAACGAATAGGTATATGAAAATATAATTGTTTTTGTGTGTCTCTGGTACGGGACACCTGATATATTTGAATTTCTTTTCAGCTTTGTCGCCTCCACCAAAACTTTCCATTCTATGAAGTCGTCTAAAGTAACTGTAAATATTTGAACTGGAACACTTCTACCACTCTATATCGAATTTATAACGAATCTATTCAAAGACTAGTGTATACAAAAAGAAACGCTGCCAGAATTTATTAAAACATTTTCACCAAACATCTACCAATGTTTGAATGATAAGAAAATCTTTATATTCGTTTTATCCCAAAAATCTTAATTTAAAAATAATATTAAACGGAACGACCCAAAGTGGTTGATTTAATAATAAACGAAATTTATTCTACAAGTGAAGATTCTTATTATTGACGCTAACTGTTTCTCAAAATGATTAAATATTTCGATCAAGTTTGAGTTTATTAAATTCTTCGGTATTTCATAATATTAAAACGTCAACATTTTAAACTCAACGCAAATTTAATTTATAATCACTTAAAGTAGGTAATATAACCAGACATTGTTTAAAACTTGCAATATAATGTTATAAAGTAGCATCTTCCCCATTAGAAAACCTTTAACGGACGTTTACAACTAGATAATTAATTTTGTTCTAGAAGTACCTACTACGGAGTGTTAACATAAGAACTTCTGGAATAATGCAGAAAATATTTAAGCAATATATCATATAATTTTTTGTATTTTTATTCAATAGTAACTAAGACACTGACCAGAGCCGGCTCAAAGAACGATCAAGTTGTGCGACCGCTCAGGGCGCTGTAATATTAGGGGCGCAAAATTTTTAGAATAACCTGGCTTTTCCATTTTTCGTCTCCAGTAGGTACTCGGAATTGCCTTTGTTTTTTTTGGCGGGAATGTGCAAAAGTAAATTTTGAAAGGGTGCAAGAGTGAATTATGAACAGCGCGCAAGAGTGAATTTTGAACACGGTGCGAGAGTAAATTTTGAACAGGGCGCCGAAAGTTCTTGAGCCGGCACTGACACTGACTTTTGAACCAACATATTTTTCACATAATCCCTGCCTGTCAGAAATTGTAATACCATTCCAATGAAACCACATCGTATAATTTGATTTTCAATTAAAGTAGAATACACAGAACGGTTTAAATCAAGTTCATACACAGTTAAAATAAAAACTGATTAGAATAAAATAAAACCTCCAACTCAAATGGAAAGAAAATATTTACAATATTATATTTAAAGAAAATATTTTCAATATAGGTACCTACTAAAAGAAAAAAAGTCTGTACGAACATTTGAAGATCTTTGATTCAATTCAATCAATTGGAAAGAGACGACACTCGAAAATAAAACTTCCTCTTCAAAGAAAAAACATATTTTATATCAAAATACATTTTAATAGACCTACGTTATTCGAATTTTGATAACCATTTATGTAAAATACAAAGAGAAAAATATTTTCTTTTTTACATTAAAGTCACTAGCAATTCCGTATTGTTTCTTTCAAATAAAACTAGTAAAAAGGTATAGCAAGATCTAATCACAATCTAATGGTCGTCCTATTATTATTAGGGTAAGTCATAATCCGAACCCTTATTTCGTATCTTTTCTTAATGACTACTCTATCTAACCCTATTGCATGGTGGGTGTCTGTGGCTATTATCCTTGAAGTTAAAGACTTTCCACTGTTAATTCAACTGTAAAATTATACGCAGACCCCTCAACGATTATTATTGGCGGGTCTAAAATGGAAAATTCATTCGAAAGACAAAATGTGAGTTTTGGAAAAAAAAATTAAAACCCTTTAGTTTCCAAAACTACTGAAAAATAAGAGAAGAATCCATGCACAAAATTTCATTAAATGATAATAATTCTATTCACAATTTTACTATATTTACTACCAACCTATATGAAAAACAAAATGTTTGAACATAAATTGTTATAGAAACGTTATATAGAGAGTTAAATATGATTAGAAGTTTCAGGAAAGGATTTAAATGTGGCTTTTGGGAGTAACATAAGAAACCTATTAACTTCCTACTCCGAAAAGCCTATCGGAAAATTCTCAAATTTCCATTAAAATTTCCAATAAAATATTCAGCTTTTACGTAATAAAAGTTTATGAAATAACCAATATCTCCTCTTAGTTCTAATGATTTTAATGTTATTTAAATTATGCAATTGAATCTATTCTGTACAGTCAGTATTCTAAAAATGTCAATCATCACCCTCCTAATAAATAGTCGAGAAAGAAAAGAAGTGTCACGAAAATCTTCTTATTTAATAATTTCGGAAATTTTCAACACGTCCACCAGGACAATAATTGTCTTTTTTTATTATTTTCGGTTGCTGGCAAAACCTACATAAAAACCGTGACTTGGCCACACTTCCTTGGACAATTCTGATGGTTATCCGTGAAGAATTAATTTGATTTGTAGCTTCTCGTCTTGTCAGAGAAACATTCAACATTCTCTTCCATCTCCTTCGTATCCATGATTTATTTTTCTCAAATACTATAAAGTATTATTTATGATACAAGCGTAATCAATTTTAATAATTCAACTTCAAGATTATAATAAAGCGTAGGTATACATATTGTATCAAGGAATTATCTTTAATAATGAAAAGGAAGTTTACAACTATATTGATTATTTTAAAAATTAAAACCAAAATGTTGTAGAGCTTATAGGTACTTTATAGGTAAATAGGAGTACAAACGTGACTATATAGTTTCAAAAAAATGTATTAGTTCATTAGTTAAATGCAACTGCAAGCTTCATATTTGAAATTCTATACTACTGAACAAATTTGTTGTCACAACGGTCGAATCAATTCAATTAATAAACTGTTACCACTTATAGACGATAATAATCAACGTTTTTTTGGTATGTTTCAACAATTATAGCAATTAATTTGTTTTTATTAATGCCAGTCACTATTAATTATAAAAAAAGGTAAAAGTTGAAAAAATTATCAAAAAAACAATGAAGTTTCCAGTAATAAACTCAATTTAATTAATTAAAACCACATGAAATACTTACCGAAAAATCTCAATTGATAATAAGGATTATGAAGCAAATAGACACATTTATAAATGATTCAATAAAATGATAGCACTGTCATTTAAAACACACACACACACACAATATTATAAGAGACCGTTTTATATAGTAGAAAAGACAAACGAAGAAAGCGTGAACAACATTTGTTCGTACACGAACAAATGCTGGAGTGATACTGCCCAGGATCATGCAGGAACCTCCCCACAGCGTCAGCCTCCGCCTGCGATGATTTTCTGGACTCACACACAAAACGGCTGCACAGTAAGTGATAAGAAGGGCACCAAAACTCTATTCACTAAATAACATAGAAATAATAATAATAACATATAGGTAGAGTAGAGAAGATATCATTTTATAGTTCATGCCAGATGGGTTCTTTTACAAAATTAATATAGCTACAACGCTGAAAATTTACAACTAATTTTAGAAAAATCAATTAATTTACTATAATGCAATACAATAATTTTAATACGCATAGTTATTGTAACTATAATACCTATGTAGGTATATAGCTATTTAGGTGGATGTGAAAATCAAATTTGCATGTCAAATTACATTCTCCTGGCAATTTCACATTCAAATTGATTTGAATATAAACTAACATAAATTGCTAGTATGTTTGTTTTCAATTTACAAACAATTGTCTACCTTAAACTGTGTAAGTTATTTCTCTGAAATTTACTTACTAGTTTAGAATATAATTTACCAAATGGTCCCTATTCTATATTTAAATGTCTGTTGTTAAATAAATCAACTGTGTGACTTACAGTTGTATCTCATCGTTTGTGAGACATTATAGGAAACTTTAATAATCAAATTTATCTTGAATTTACTTTTTAAAGTCACCTTAAGAATAATTTTTATTCTTATCATGTAATCTTAAGTTTTTACAATACTTTAAGTCAAAGCCAGCTGGAGATACCTCTAGTGCGACTTTGAGGCTTCACGCATCTCTCGCAATGAAGGTTTTCAATGCTTCACTGGAGAGATATTGACTTAAATGAAAGAATATATGGGAATGATGATAATAATAATTATAGTAATGAAAAAGATAGGTGCACAACAAACACAGTGTATTTTTAGAAAAGAAAATGTTTACTATTTATGTTAACAATTATTCAAGTTTTTGGATTTTTGACTGGTTACTTTAGAGGATGACAAAAAACAACACTGCTGTGTACAGCCAACGTTTCGCTCTTTTTATTACCTGAGAGCTTCTTCGGGGCTTTAAATGTTTACTTTTATACAAAATTTCGTATTAACTTAGCGTACGATTAGCTTTAGATATTACTGATCTAGAGTAAATGCAGCAAAAAGTTGAATTCACCAAAACTGTGCACCTAGACCACTTCTTACAACACAAACAAAAGAACCAAAGATGCAGTTGTGCCTGCTCTCTTGTGAAAATAGTCGTATGCAGGTGCATCAATATAAACTACAAATAATAAAATTGGCTTACTAAAGTAGTGCGTTAATTTCATTATGATATGCGAACACTTTAAACTGATATACATATATTGTTATATTTAAGGAAACTATGACTGGACAAACTGCTGAGGCAATATTAGACATTAATGAAGCATCATAACATTTCGAGGTTTATCGTTAAATGACAAAACAATGCTTAAATGTTAATTTTAATGTAGCTAATCATTAGAGGCTAGACATACACGGAACGTTAATGATCATTAAGCGGTTAATCATCGATATAATTTGAGTGTGTCACCTCATAATTATTGTAATGATCATTACCAAATTAATTTATCGTAGATGATCATTAAGACAATCAAAATCATTCGGAAGTCCCTTACTTATACGATTGAATGATAAAAAGTATTACACCACAGTTAGACTGTTAAACCAGAAAGAATGAGTCTACACAACACGTGCATAGTTATGTGAAAAATGCACAGACAGCATTCCCTGTAATGATAGTTAATTTGCTGCTGTGTGTCATGTATTCTTAGGTAATGATCGTTACCACAAATTATTAGTTTCTGGAATGATGGTTAACTTAAATGTATGTCTAGCGCCCTTAGCTAACCCGATTTGTGGGAAAGTTCACTTTATTATTAGTAATTCCTTCATTAAATATTTCTGTAAAAATTAGTTTTCCTAGTTGATACTTTTGAATCTTGTATATAATTTCATATGTAAAGTTTACCAATTGGTAAAGCAATTAAACTAACATGTACCAATAATGGGCACAGTTTGCTAATGAAGTTGACGAACATACAACTACGATGCCTCGTTTGTTAAATCTAGGAATACAAAAATGTTACAGACTAACTCCTGAAGACATCCTCGTTACACTTCAACATCCCTCATGACTCATGACTCACGGGATAATAGTTTTGTTCCAACCAGTAGTATGAAACTAATCAAGGATTCTTTCCATACGTTTTTATTACGCTTGTCTAGTCAGTAACTAATTGCAAACTAGTCCCAAATTGTCTGGGTTGGAATGCGCATTTATGACAAAATTCTGAATTCTGAATAGAAAAGAAATGTTTTCTATTCAAATATGATACTGGTTCCTCTTTTGGTTTATATATTTTCATATGAGTTCCCCCAATAACACCAATTACCCCAGAAAAACCATTGCGAAATGAGAAGACCATTCTCCCAATAGATCCATATTAATTAAGTCAATTAACTAGCGAAGTATCTGCCATAGAGAACTAATAGATATCAATGTTAAATCGGCCACATCTCTTGCAACGCGTTTGTAGTTTCTGAAACCAGCGGTTGGAACAGGAAACTCTTAGCTCGAATCAATTCAAATCACGGAATTTCTTTCTAACAGCATGCTTTTGAGTGTTTCGAATTTTTTTAACAGTTTTGTACTAGCAGTTGGAACGAACCTAATAATAGTTACGAACTTGTTATATTGTTATTTCTATGTGCATTCCTATATTACTGTTTATATTCATATTAATAAAAATTATGTTTCCGTATTTTCTTGATATTGCAATGAATTCTACCTACATTATATACCTATTTTACCTAGTTTTTTTTTCCGTCATATTTTACAAAACAAATCGTACCTGAGCAGTAATTTTCAGGAGGATACCAACCCAATATTAGGTCTGTTCCATCAAGAATCTAAAACCATCAAAAAAGTGCGAAACAGTCAGTCGCATGCGCAAATGCGTTTAAAACGCTAAAACTTGACTATCTGCGCATGCCTAGGATTGTTTCGCACTTTTCTGATAGTTTTGGATTCTTGATGGAACTGACCTATTACCACTACATAGTAGATATTCATATTTGGGAGTCTGAGCTCATATTATAAAAACAAAATCGTAAAATTATAAAAAAGCGAACGACTAGCATTTACACAAATCAATAAAAGACTGAATTAGCTCTGCAAAAAACGTTTCCTGTACCTCCTCATTCAATTTTTTTTGCTTCTCATTAAAAATCACATTCACAAAGATATTATCAAACATTTTATATAAAATGGGTCAAGTTGTTATTATTATGAAGAAAAATTGTTTGTTATAAAATCAATGAAAATTAATGAAAGTTATTTTGTATGATTTTTGTCAGTAAACAAAAAGCTTCTGTTACAAATACCATCTATCTAGAACAATGCTCGTCGAATAATAGGTCTTTATAGAAATGAATTTCGATTTTCCTTCTCCCTGTTTCAAAGAAGATCTGAAAACTGTTCATAAAATATACCAAAACCTAATAAAAATTACTTTAAAGTTTTACCATAAAAACAGAATTACATGTTTGTTGTTCAATAAAACTTTCACCTCGAATATTTAACAGTTTATTTGGATGATTTATTTGAAACTGAAAATTCTGTGAAGTTGCCTTATTTCTTTGAAATAAATAAAGAATAAGAAGTGTTAATAACATTTTCTAATAGGTAAATAGTGTAATGTATTGCTCGGATTCAATATATTAGTGGAAAATGTGGTTAAATCTAAACTTTCCCCTTAATTGTATAAAAGCAAATTGTTTAGAATAAATGGCCAAAATTACAAAATTACGTACACAAAAATGTATACATTTAAACTACGACTGAAACAAAAATTAAGGTGGAAGAAAATGCGCAATAGAATAAAAAGCATCATTAGGTTAATGAAAGATAAACGCATCGACTCAATTTCGGTTTGGCTAGAACTAAGATCCCTCTCACACGAACAGAATACAATTCAATTTAGCGACAAGGTCAATACAAATTGAAATAATGGTGAACTCTACCCTGGCAGACGGGCGTTTCACAATTACAATTAACGCACGCGCAAGGCGTAGATTGTCATGTGTATCTTGTGTGTGTTTCTTGAACAAACAGCTGATGACAGCCAAGCTTTTAGATGACGCGCAGGCGTAGTTGACACAATTTAGCTAAATAGAATTCTGAACAGCCAATTTACTAAATGAATTTCGCCACTCATTAATTGAATATTGTGTGCTGTCACACGGCAAATTGAGAACCAAGGTAATCGCGAACTTGGTTAAATTGAATTGTATTGTGCTCGTGTGACAGGGATCTTATTTGAAATATTGACTATCTTGGATTAAATTCGTAATAAATACGAAATTTGTTTGTATGTAGAGACAGGAAATGTTGTATTATTGTAATTTAATCAACATAATTGTAACGTTAGGTACACTTGCGTGTATATAAAAGAGAACGCTTTTTGTGGGCCTGTGTAAATTGGGCTGCCGAGGTCGGCTTTCACAAGACAACTTGAGCTTCACAGAGCAGAATCTGGCGAATCTGATAGGAAAGATATTGCACCTTCCTACTCTAAAGTGGAAAAAGCCCGACTTACACGAACGAAAATACTTGTATTTCTTAACCAAGAGTCGTTCTCTTTTATGTGCACTCAAATGTACATACACATATCTAAAATATTACGATGCACATAACTTTTTCAATTACAGATACTTCTTAGATAACAATAAGGACTTCCATAGTAGATATTTAACAGTTTCATTGTAGGTACATATTTCAAATATGCTGACTAATAACGTCTTTCTTGAATATTTGAAATTTCTTTCTGTTTTACAAAAACATCTACAGTCAACCTCCGATTCGGCGGCATCCGACTCAGCGCCACCTTCACATAGCGCCTATAAAACTGGAAGAACAAAAGTCCTCCATATAAAAAGTATAGGAATTTTTCGAAACAATGCTACCTGCGCTAGCCGCCCACTGCCAACGGATTAAAAACGAGTACAAACATGCTTATTAGCGTTACACGCAGTTCCGATATGACGCCATGGAAAAGTTGGAGAGAGAGAAACAAATTTATGTTTATCTGGTAGCTTAATATCTGCACAATCAGTAGTCAAATTAAAATGAGAGATTTTTGCATTAAGAGACTGAATAGTTACAACAACCAGTTGTTGGTTGAATGTGATTGTGTATTATTTTTGGGGCACCGAATCGGAGGTTGACTGTATATACTCGACAGAAGTTAATCAAACAAATAAATATACAAACAAAGATATTGCGCGAATACTACAAATAATAATAAGCATGATAAGATGAAAATACGCAAAAGATTAAACCTACCTACTAATGGTTTCAGGTGAGAATTATGATTAACTTAATCAATAAAATAAGAGAAAGCGCGTAATTCCGACAATATCCTTGACGATACGTTTTTTATATCCTAAATTAAGATCAAAGAAAGTTAATTTAAATTGCTCCTCTTTTCTATTTCGTCCTTAGATTGCAAATAATCCTTTCCGGAATTTTTGAAATCAAAATAACATAATATTACCTACTTTTGGCAAAAATTGAAAAATCCAGGAGTGAAAAAAAAATGATGTTATTAATTTAACAAAGTTGGATCTCCAACTTTTAATCGTGATATGTCACTATCTTCCATTTTATCTTCTAGAAATTTCTTGATTTATGTTCAACCTTAAATACTGAAATAAAACTTTTAATAAGAATTACTCATAGTTTATATTATAATGTTACGATAAAACTTTCTTTGAAACTTTAAAGAGAATTAATCAAAATTTCAATTCAAAATACAATAAAACATCAAAACAATAATATGAATTATTACATCTAAATGAGAAAATTTTAAAATATTCATAAGCTAATAAGAGTTACTTCTGTTGATTACAGATAACCCTTAAAAACATCCTTGTTTCTTAAAGATTATTTAAAGTCATTACACTCAGAAGTGTTTATTTTTTCCTATTATTGTATAAAATTCTGTAATAATAATAACACAGCAGGAAAGATAAAACAACCACCAGGACTTGCGCTTTAGATTCAAAATGGCGCGTGATCCTTATTCGACTTCGGTTTTATAACGTTCATAAATATGATTAATAATATTTAAGTTGATTTACTGTGTAAATTAGAGAAAATAAATATGCATAATATTTGCAATGGGTCCATTCAAGTGCTTCCCTAATGACAATTTAACTATACTTACCATGGTCCTTTTGATATCGCTGTCGAGTAAGTAACAAATTGGGGTATTTGCATTATAAACAATAACCTACCACTAATTTGTAAATCTCCATCAATATGTTGATTAAATCAGTTAAATTCAAATAAAACAAGTTTCAAACTGAACAGTTTTTATTTATTACGAGTATGTAGTACCTAACTGGTCGTAAATGCAACTTACAATGTCTTATTTGTGCTTTAATTTCAAAAATGTTATTTTTCCATTTCTATCGATAGTAGTATACCTATGTAAAGGTATATGTGTGTGTGTGTGTATAATATACATACATATAGATATGTGTTAGTTTATCATTTTATAATGCATCGGTTACAAAAGCGATAGCTTCATCGTTAGTTGTTGTCCTGGTAACGGGATATTATCGATTTCAGGCGCCAACGAGCCACAGCACAGAACAAAGGCAGCAGCTGAAAAACATCATGACCTCTGGTGTTACCGTTGCGATACAATGGTAGATGGTGAGAAATGTTTAGATTTAAGTGCCAATCGTACATCGATGCAAACAAAATGTACAAAAGAACAAAAAAAATGCCAAGTTCGTAAAATTTCCATGTCTACAAGTACAGATGAAATAACCGGATCACCGAAAATGTGGTTATTACAAAGGAATTGTACAGATATATGTGAACCTGGATGTACGATAATTGGTGAACGTACAAAATTACATTCATGTATCACATGTTGTGATGAACATAATTTTTGTAATTCTGGAAACAGTGCGGACTGTTTAAAAACGATTTCATTAAAAATTTTCATTTATATGTATCTATTATATTATTTCATAGCAGTGTAAAAAATTCATGTCATTACATTTTATGCTTACTGTATGTACTAAAATTAACCGAAAAAACGAATAATAATAAAAAGAGCGAATCTCAATTTTTTCATTTTGTGTTCAGTTTATTTCACAACTTTCATGCCATTCATTGAAAGAATTTTGATTGGATGTTAACTTCTTCATAAATACTTTTTTTCTATTCAAATTCATTTATTTTGAAGAACTCGTACTTGTACTCGTACTCGAGAGACGCTGAACAAACTCTAATTCAATAGACAAGTATTATCACAAAGGGGAAACGAGGTTTTTAAGACCTAATGATTCGTTCCTTAAATTAAAACTTTTACAGTCCTATTAACGATCAAATTAACTCGCTCTCCCTGCTATGCTATTATTTAGCAGCACAAGAAATAAGTGGATTTTCTACGAAACTGTTTCTCAAATCTTTAAGGGAACCTTGTAACTAATAGTAAGAGATCAGAAAAAAAACAATAAATAATAAATTCTAATTGTATTCATTATGTTTGTTCTAAAACGAGATTGATCTTGAATTTCAATATGGTAGTGTTGGTAAAACTGCAATGAGTAAAAAAAAATCAATTGGAAATCCGCCAATGCCTAGACGTACTTGAAATAGGAAAGTACTAGGATTAAAGGTATATCCTGCAGTTAACAATGTTTGTATCCTGGTTTTTGCAAGAAAAGGCACAAGATGGAGTCAACTGAACAATTATTGTTATTGTTTATGATTTCTTTCACCCTAGTTATGATTTGTTGATGGATATTAGGTTTTCAGTGAAGCAATAGACTAGTTGATTCCCTGAAGAAGTTACCACACGATGACGAAACGTTGGCCCCAAAAAAAACTAGAAAATACAACCACTGGTGTTTCACTGAAATCCTAATAATCATCAACAAATATTATTTTGAACATTTATTCATACATACACATACAGTAATCCGACAACCTCCACGTTCCGGATTCAGTATTGCATGTATTCATTCGTATTAAAGAGGCTCCAACTGTATAACATGTTTCTAGCCAGCTTAATTGCAAATACATAGTAGAGGAAAACAAGTTATCTTACATTTTAAAAATGTCCAAATGGCCTTTGTGTGCATTTTGCTTCTAGATAATTCAGATGATTGCCTATTTGTTTATCTTTTTTGGGTTCACCATTAAAAAAAACACAAAAACATAGCCTGCCAATTACTGATTTCTTGTCGTTATTAACATCAATAGTTCCTCGGGAAGTCAATAAGATTATAGATTTTTTTAGAACGATAAAGAGCGTTAGAATATGGTCCCACATCATATTTAAAATTCACGAAACCTTTGAGACCAAGACATACGACAGAGTAAATTATGATTACTGCCGACGCAGCGTATTCGATATCCTTGTCAGTCGTACGTCATGTATGTTAGTTGGCACTGTTTACATTAAATCCGTAATCTGCTCAATCATGATTAAACCCTGTCGTATGTCTTGGTCTTTACAGTTAATTGCAGTGGTGCGCTCAAAGGAGTAGATGATTGCATTTGTAACCCTCAAAGATTTATACAAATTGGATATTTTTTACAAGCTGCAAAACCTCTTGAATTTTGGAAAAGAAGAATTACGTTTAGAGCTTTTTCTAGGTATAAGGAAAAAACTTTTGTCGGAAGTATGTCCACATTTTATTCAAACACATATGTATAAGTTCTTTTATGAAGGAAGCCACTTAATTTTCTGATACGGTAGCAGGTAATCTGTTGTATATCAACAAACAAAGTCTCAAATACAGTCGTGGGCAAAATTATTAGGCACCTTTAGAAATTTGCTGTTGGATTGGAAAATAAATAATTGATACGAGTGTTATAGACGCCTGTATTGACGAGTTATACAACGCAATTTAATATTTTGTTGGTCCTCCAATTACTTTTATGTAGAGGGTGATATGTGATCCCAGTCTTCCATCAGCATCTTCTCTAATTCGGGTTTTAGTAGTACATCGATGCTGGCGAACCCTCCGTTTCAACATAGCCCCTAAATGCTCAATGGGGTTGAGATATGCAGTTTGTGGAATCCATTCCAGAAGTTCACCCCTTTCCGTCAGAGCATGCCATACAGGGCCTTGATATGTGGTATGAGCCCTTATCTTGCTGAAATACAGTACGTGAAATCCCATTTCAACATATCTTTTCAACAAACGGTTTCCACAACTCCAACACACATCGTGGGTGCCTAATAATTTCGTCCACGACTGTATATAGGTATATTGCATACGGTTCAATTTTTCAGTCTTATTGTTGAAAGTTGAAATATTAAAATTAAAAAAATTAAACAAAAACAGCCTGAAAAGTTATGCCCTAAAACCCGGTTGTTGGATCGAGGACGTCACTTTAAAATAGAACAGATGGAATAAGGGCTCATACATGTAAATATTCAATTAAAGTTAAGTTGTTTTTGTTGAACGTTAAAAGATTGATTGTCATAAAACACATTACAATTTTGACTTGTTAACATGTTGAGACGACGACAATTTTAATAATAAATTAATAATTTTAATATTTTTTTGTCACTTGAATTAATCAAGAAGTTTCTAAAGTCATCTCAAAGGAATGTCAATAAAAATGAATAGAAAAATTCTTAAAATGCTTCGTATGAATATTTCTTCAAAATCCGAAAAGAAATACAAACAACACAATGAAAAAAATGAACAAACAACCAAAGTTTGTAATATTTTATTTAATATTAACTTTTGAGAAAGTTATACTCCATACATAGATACACGTACCTATATTTATAAGTGAACTTGTTAAATTAAATAAACTGCTATTTCAAATGTACCTATGTTTATTTTCATTAATAAAAAATTCATTAAATTATGAGTTCTAGCAACAATTAATTTATTTTGTTGTTTAATTTTCTTTGTATTCTCTCCCAAACAAATAATATTAAGAACGAAAAGGAAAAAGGGTGAATTACACAACAATCTACAATACACAAAAGCAAATGAGAATAAACAACAAGTTATTAGTGTTCGCAGTGTTATTTAGTAATTAAGAAATAATTAATGATGCTGTTTTCAAGTACCATTGTATCTAGTCAATTCATTTAATGTTTTTGATCTTGAATACAACAAGATGAATTGAGCCATTTATAAAATTCATCATCATTCAGAACATATAAGTGAGAAACGCAAATTTTCCAATACTTTAATGTTATTAATTTTTTGAAGACCGTTAAGTGATTTTTATGAAATATCAGTTCTACAGAAATTGTTTTTTGCTGTTTGTGAAATTTGTATGGTGAATGTGTAGTTCTTTTATAAAGTTTGTTACAAGTTCGTTTCATAAAGTTGTATTGTAAATAGTTGAGTGTAAGTTTGAAGTGATAAATTAAATTCCAACTTGAAGAAACACTACTGACAGACAATACGTACATTTTAAGAGCCATGTGTTGATCACATAAGTCGAAATTCCCTTAACCTAATATATACAGTTCTGAATTATTGAAAACAGTTAGCAACAATGTGGCCGATGATATCATTGTCCATCTTTTGTATTCTGTTGTTCTTGATGACATCTTCAATTGACATCGAAGAAGACATTCGTATCATTTATCCACGTTTTATTGAAACAACATACCGCCAACGACGTTCTGTAAACAGTGATATTTATTTAGTGAATTCAAATAAATTGAAAATTATTGAAGTTGGAGATTGGGCTGTTGAACTTAATCCTGAAAGTAATTTAGTTGTTGCTACGAGCTTAAAAGCTGAATGGATTTCTGATAACGGAAATATAATATACAAACCTATACATCAATGTGATTATAAATCAGGAATAATTCGTGGTCTTGAAAATTTATCAAATGCTGTTTTAACCATCTGTAATGAAACAATGATTATTGGTTATTTGAATCTAAATGGAAGAGACTTCTATATCGAACCAGTACAATTAGGAAATGGTGCGCACAGACTTTACCGGTGAGTTATTAAATTTGTGCATACATATAGATAGGTATAGGAATGTGTGGTTGTTCCATCTATCCGAATTTTAATATAAATAATTAAATTGAACTTGGATTTTAGAATTTGCCCCAAATGAACAACTGTCCCGACTAACCGATAGCCCAAATAAACGTATTGCAATCTAGTTTTCTTTCTATTTTGTAGGACATCTATTTTAATAAATTCAGAATTTTTTCGTATATCTAGTAACTGAATAGGTCTTCTATCATTGAGATGAAAACAGAAATCATCTGTGGTGTCATTCTATTGGTAATGCTGTCAAGTTCTCCTTTGCCAGTTTTGAGTTCTCTCAATAAGTTTTATAAGTTGCAAAACAACAATAACTTTATCGAAAAATATCCAAGGAAGTTTCTTCTATTCATATATAGATCTTGATAAATTGAATGAAAAAAATACTAGATTACGATCAATGTTTGGTTTCTAAGTGCAGATCTTGGGAAAAATATACAATATTTTGTTACAATATAATTTGAAATTGGTCCTCATCAAAGCTACCGTTTAAAACAGATAAATCACTATCTCAGCGATAGAAATGTTACACGTGAATTTCCATTGGTATAACGCGAAATTTTATAAAAGGATTTGTCAACAACCGTCAGTATAACTAGTTCTCCTCTCTTCTGCCTGTGCCATATCTTCAATGGATGTTGGCGATCATCCTGCCACATCTGATCGTGTTTACTGCTGCCTTAGATAGTTCTCACGACGTCATTCCGGTTCACTGCCTTAAATTTCGCAGCTATGATATTCGACGTCTTCCGGGTCCTCTTTTGCTTTTAAACTTTCCTTGCATAATGAGTTGTAGGCCGTTATATGTCTCATTACGCATAATATATTCTATCTTTAGCCAATCGTTGAAGGACAGTTTCGTTTGCAATATGGTAGAGCTTCCAAGCATCTGTCGTCTCGAACGCTTCTACGTTTACAACTGTCGTCAGTGAGCGTCCATGCTTCCACACCATACATGAGGGTTGAGAAGACGTAGTATTTAAGGGTTTGGCCTCGTAGATAGAGATTTACATGCATGTTGCACAGCCAGGCCCGGGTCTGGCGGGCGTGCAGACCGTGCATGCACGAAGGCGGCGGTACTCTACAACAAAAACGTCGAATTAAAAGTCTCCATCGCATGAAATTTTGTAAAAGTAGAAGTGACCATTGTTCTCTTTTGTTGAGAGGGTGTGTTGCATATTCGAGGAATGTCCTAAAGCATTCCCCACACCGTTGAGATTCTCCGTTGTCGCAACGGTGTAGGGAATGCTTTACTCCTTAAAAGTTTTTGTTTGAAGGTGGTAGACGATGATGTAGGTTCAATAAAAGATGTGTCTTGGACTTCCATCGTCTTTATTTAAAAGTTGCCAAAACCGTCTTTCTTAAGATAAACAGAAAAACGACCCAGATGTTTGTCATAAAACCCCATAGATATCGTTATTTAAATTTTTTATATTAGGTATTTGTATTTACACATTTTTTCATTATCTTGGTTCTTTTCAATAGAACTGTTTAATACGTCAAACATTTTTAAATCTTCAAGTAACAACAAAATTGTTAAAATGGGTTTACAGGGGGCGGCCAAGTACCCAGAACCGGCCCTGTGCACAGCACTCTCTTCATGCGGCTAAAGGCGGTTCTAGCCTTCTCGATCCTTAACTTAACTTCTTGAGACTGGTCCCATTTGTTGTTAAGGGCAGTACCTATGTAATTAATTTGTGTGACGGTATGTAACTGAGAACCGTTGACATAAAGTTGGCCATTGTAATTGTTATCTTTACTAACGAACATGGCTTTGCTTGTTTTCAATCGCATATTATGGTCAACCTCTCGATCAGCCTTTGAAATCCTTCTGCTGCGTCAACGAATAAAACAGTATCATCGGCGTATCTTAAAGTGGTGATGGTGCTTCTCTGAACAATTTCTCTGAATATGTATTAAAAAGCAACGGAGAGAATTCACACTATCTTGACGAACTCCAAACTCTTCTGAAATTCTATCGCCAACTCGAACACAAGCCTTTTCCAGCCAGTACAGGTTGAAAACTATCCGAATATCCTTGTCGCCTAATCCTGATTGGATTAGTATTTCTACTGCGTTCATATATAATCTTTAGGAATACCTTTAAAACATGACTCATTAGACTTATGTATCTATATTCCTCCAATTTTTTAGATGTAACCTTCTTCGGGATTGGAATAAATGTTGATATCAACAATTCTTTCGGAATTCTGCCGGTGTCATAAACATGATTAAACAGTTCTGTTATAATATCTAGATGGTCATCCTCGATAAGCTTGAATAAATCACCATGGATTTTATCATGTTTAGCTGCTTTGTTGTCTTTAATCTTTCTTATTAAGTTGGCGACTTCTTCAATAGTGATCTTATCTTTTATGTTTAAAAGTGCCATCGCTGCTTGTGATGATCCCAGCGCTTCTCAGTCTATTATACATACCAGCTACTTCTTTGACCTTTTCATGCAGGTTGAACTGATCATGTTGATGATCTAACTGTTCACTATCCACACATGTTTCCACCAACAAAGTCTCTTTTGGCTACTTAATTCTTCTTTTGATCAAATTATGGAGTTGTCTATACCGCAGTTCGGTTCTATTTTTGTACTTCCTGCGTTCCTCTATAAGACCTAAAATTTCATTTGCCGTCCATTTGTTCTTTTTCTTCTCCGTGCTCGTTAAAAGTTTAGTTTTTGCTATTTCTATGATGATGTTTTAAACCGCGTCCCATTTTTGCCCAGCACTGCTGTATAGACTCTCTTTAGCCTTAACTATCCTGTTGTTCAAATCATTTCTTATTTGGCTTCTGGTATTTTCCTCCCTAAGTCTGTATGTGCCAATTCATGGCGTTAGCTTAGATCTTGTTAGCTTTTTTAACCGCAGCTTCATCGTGACCATCAACAGGTTATGAATAGATGGCACATCTGCTCCGGCGTTTTTTTTTGGCGTATATAGACAGTGGCACGTTGTATTGTAGGCAAAAGACCCAGACATGGCAATAATGTTGACTATTTCTTTGTCATCCGCTAAGGGCGGATGAGGTCCCTAAAATTTCTCTTGCTCAGGACCCCCGAGATCCATCACGTGACTGTAAAAAAATGTTCATGTTATGCTTAAAAAAGTAAAAGTTGGAAATGGCAATGCAACTTTTTCAAAATTTGAATTGTGCTTGTACATATTTTAATATGTTCAGTTAGATTCTATTTGTCAAATGGTCATGCTAAAAACCACTCGGATATCGATAACAAAATCACATAATTTAATCGTATTACTGTCGATAAAAATTCTTTTTGTCTTAAGCAGGGGGTAAGAAGAAGAGATGAGGTACTTAAGAATATACACCAGATCATTTCTGCAGCTACCAGCCCAATCTCGTGGCCATTTTTGGTGACCTCTAGAGAAAAACCTTTGAGAACCCTCAGTCTAAAGCTATAAATAATATCGATTTTAAGCGATAAACATTAATCCACCTAGTTATTTCCAATAAATTTAATTAAAGTCGATTTGTGAATATTAATTTCATAAAGAGTTCCTGTAATTTCTGATACGCGTGGTAATTAGTTATTAATATCACAGTCCTTTCACCGTCATAATTAAATTTTTTAACAAATTACCTGATGACAAGCAAAAGACCATATCAATATGGGTAGCTTATCACCTACCATCAACTACATAAACCATCAATTGCCACTCTTTATTTATTTATGGAAATATGTAGTTCTTTAATTCGCCAATTAATAATTTAATTGATATTTATTTTGAAAATTACACAGAACTAGACGTATGAAACGTTTCCTTTCTGATGTGAATTCTTATTCTGAACAACTGTCTGAGGACCGATGGCTTTTCAATTTAACGGGAGATACAATAGACATTGGTGGTGAAGAAATTGAATGTAGGCTATGGGTTGATCATGATAATAACAACAATAACAATTCAGAATTGGATGATATTAGAACAATTGAAAATAGAACAGAGACAACAATGTTTCCAGTTTATAAAGATTGGCATCCCGAACACTTTGATCAAGATGAATTGGGCTATTTTTATGATACAGCATGGACGGTTGAATCACCGATAAGTAAAACTTTTTTCTTTCAATAATTTCCATTAGATAATAATAAGAAAATCAAAAATTACACAATATATTTCAGTTCATAAATCTTCAGGAAATATCTTGCCTGAACGATGGCTCGAAATTGCGATTGCCATAGATTATACCCTTATTGATTTTCATGGGAAAGACAAAGTAACAGCATATGTTCTAGCTTTAATGAATATAGTAAGTGTCGAATTTGATCCTATTTTTTGATGTTTATTAACAAAAAACATCCATTTCAAGGTAAATACAATTTATCAAGATGCATCTCTTGAAGCGAACATGAAGCTGGTCATAACACGATTATTGATATACGAATCCAAGAAACAGTCAGTTGTCCGTCCAGGAAATGCTAAGAAATCATTAGAAAACGTCAACAGCTGGAATAATCGATTACATAAATCCTTAGCACTTGGTGAATCTCACCATGACGTAGCTGTATGGCTGACTCGTTCCGATATCGGAGGACCCTCCGGCTACGCTCCAGTAGCAGGAGCTTGTGATCCTAAACGTAGTTGCGCTTTAAATCGAGACGAGGGTTTAAGCAGTGCTTTTATTATAGCACACGAAATGGCACACGTGTACGTTGATAAATATCTTGAGCAAGCAATTTTCAATTAAATATTCAATATTTTATTATTTATAGTCTAGGACTTAGTCATGATGGTGATAAAAAAGCTTCAAATTTTTGTGATAAAGAAGCCACAAAGGGTAGTGTAATGGCACCATTAGTAGCATCAACATTTAATAAATTCACTTGGTCGGAATGTTCGAGAAAAGAATTCACAAAAATTGTCAAGTTTGTATAAACTAATAGAATTTTGGTTATGATTAATTTACCCTTATTTTGTACGTTGTTGTATATGTATGTAGATTTGTATATACCTACGATTTTCAGGAAATGGTCGTGTTTATCAAACCCTCCGGCTGATTTAGGTGAAATTGTATTAAATGCTACCCTTCAGAATGCTTTCAGCATGGATGAGCAATGCCGGATGGAGTTCGGCGAGGGGTAAAACATTTGCATTATATTACATTCTAGATACACGATCCACTCAATTCTTTGGATGTATTATAAAATATAACACGTATTAGGAAAAGAATCAAAATAATTATTCCTATCTCCTATATAAAATAACAATAAATTTTATTTTCAGATACACATTATGCAGAGCTTTCGATATTATTGAACCATGTTCACATCTTTGGTGCGGTCATATCGAATCACCTCTAGTATGTAAAACGAAGAAAGGTTCTCCACTGGAAGGAACACATTGTGGTCATAATAAGGTAAACAATTACCATTATCGACAAGTATGTACGTGTACGTTTTTTATTCCCGTCAAGTTTGGGTTCAATTTGCCAGCATTTAAAAAGGAAAAAGATTCCTTTCATATACCACTTGTCATGTCTTTTCTGAACCCCTTCTAATCAAATTCATCCGTTATCCAATCACTTTTCAATTCTTGAGATGAAAATATAGCACCAACGACGTTGATACCGAATTTGTCCTCTGACGTAATTCACGTTTGACTTCATCCACCACTGACATGATATCGATATCTTATTGAAGTCAACGAGTTTATTTTAATAAATAGAATGAGTTTGTTGAAGAACTTCGACAAACTCATTGAAATTTCCTTCATTTAAAAAAAAATTAATAAATAAGAATAAGTCCACATCTACCTATATAGGTACTTATTTAATACAAACAGTCCTTTCTTTTCTGTTTTATAAAAGCAACCGTTACGAAAGATTTGCAAATTTAATAAATAAAATCCTTGGTAATAGAGGATAAATATAATCAAATCCCAATATGAGAAAATTAACATTTACATTGCGACAGAAAAAGAGAATATAATCAAATTTTTGTTCCGTTTAGTTGAAAGTATGTACTATGTATTTCAATATTTTGATGAAAAATTTCAGTGGTGCGTAAATGGATACTGTCAAGACATTGAAAGGAAACAGTCAGGAAAGGTTCCGATAATATTAAATCCTCAAGATGGAGGTTGGAGTGACTGGGGTCCCTGGGGATCATGTTCTAGATCTTGTGGTATAGGCATACAGTTTCGTATTAGAAAATGCGATAACCCTCAGTAAGAGAATCAGTCATAAATATATTATACACGTATTTTAGAATTTAAAGCAGAAACACAAAAAACATACAAACCCTTTAACTTTAAATTCTATTTGTATATTTTATTTCATTTTTTTCTTTCGATAAGACCACTTTATGGTGGAGAGAATTGTGCAGGAGCTTCTGAAGAATGGAGAGTTTGTAATCAACAGACATGTCCACAGCCGTTTGCTGATTTGAGGGCACAACAATGTCAACGGATGCCAAAGTTATTACATTTTGAACGAATGAGAGGAGAAAATATGACTTGGCTACCATATGAAAGTGATCAACGTAAGCAAATATGTATTTAGTCAATCAAAAAACGGAAAAATCGTAGCTAGATGAGCTAAAGTACAAAAAGAAAATTGTCGTCATAGTTTCGCAAGATCTTGTGAATATATTTTATCAATTCATCTTTTATCTTATAAATTTAGCGTTAAAGTTTAAACTGTAAACTAACAACGCATAATTCAAGTTTGATAAAACGCACCATATAATCTTGCTAACTTTGTGGAAACGGAATTGATTAGGTACAAACTGTG
>JAZBHA010000638.1:38917-51682 GCA_037464855.1 Iselma pallidipennis
CCCCTAATCCGGTTGGGGACGGACGTGACGGACGATTCGTTTGTCACCTGACAATGACTTTTTTGACAATTCATGTGAGCAAGTCTTCGTCCTCGTCTTCAACTTCGTCTTCTCCTCGCCCGTTAACAGTTGACAAACTCATTGTAAGTACGGGCGTCCACCACCGAAAAAGTCATCAAGCGAAGATGACATTGAATATGAGGAAGACGTCCATTGGAATTCCTCGGAGTGACGCTAATGGAGGCTACAAATCGAGACCGGTCGAGTCAACCCGTCCCGATTTGCCGGCTGGCGTTTAAGCTAGCCGATGAAAACACCGACGGTGTGAAAGGCCTCTAAGAAGCTTGCAGGCAATGGTGTGCTCAGACATATCATAAGAGCAAAAGAAATGGCAATCGCTCATACATGACTGGAAGCGAGATAAAAGCACGACGATTCCCCCTTCACATGTTGTGGACGATAGTGGGACAATGTATTAGCAGCGTCCTTATCGTACAAATGGGAGCAGGAGAAAATGACAGGAGGGGAGTCGGTATGCTGTTATCTCGGTCCACTCCATGTATGAGTGATTGCCATTTCTTTCGCTCCTGTGCCTGTCTGACCACACCCTTGCCTGCAACATCCTGTATGATATAATATGTGCGGTTCAAAATGTTCCAGTAATCCGAATGCTTCAACAATCCGGATTGCCTCGTGCATTAATTAGTCCGGATTAGCGAAGTTTTACTGTACCTCTTTATTACACAAGAGAATAATCTATTTTCATTTTTCAACTAATAATCAGATAATCAATCATTTAATTTTCAGAAAATTTCTAATAACTTTCAAATTTTCAGTAAATAAAAAGTGTAAATTGATCTGTATAAGTGAAGAAACGAAAGAAATTTACGAATCATCTGAAAATTTGATTGATGGTACACCGTGTTCGTACGAAAACATCGACAATATTTGTATACAAGTAAGTGAAAAACAAAATACTGTATCTTTTCAAATAAATTGAATTATAATATATTAACAAAAAAAAAAATACTTGCTGCAAAACAGGGAGTATGTGAATTACTTGGCTGTGATGGTCAATTATTTTCCAATAAGCAAACAGATTTATGTGGCGTTTGTGGTGGAAATAATTCTAATTGTACTACAGTTAGAAAAAAAATCAACAAAAAACTTAAAAGAGGTATACATTTATATTTAATTTGAAAATTAAAAAAAAATAGTTTAAATATTGAAAAATCATCATTGATTCTCCAGAAATTACTCGAGTTGCTGTACTTCCTCGGATGGCAACAATAATTCAAATACAAGCAAACATTACCGTTGAAAATAAAGATGAACCATCAGTGGCATTTATATTAAAAAATCGTAGAAAGAAAAAATATACAATTACCATTCCAAATACTGAATTACGTACAGAAATCATGGAAGGTACGAAATTTTACTATGAGAAAAAACGGAATCATCATAAAATTTGGGCAAAAGGACCGATTCTAGCTGAAATGGTTGTTTTGGTAATATGTTAAATATACGGTTTGAAATCGATTTCCTTCCTATAAACACGGTTTGTCTCAATTTAGGTCTATGCTCCGATTAGTGAAATTGAAGCAGGTCTCAACGTTTCACTGCATTCTGAGTATATAATCCATAAGGAAACACAAACCATTTCAAATAGATATAAATGGATTCTGGGTGGTTGGGGGCCATGTTCGGCAAGTTGTGGTGGTGGCCGTCGACAACAAACTGTAGCTTGCTGGGATATTGAAAGTGAAAAATTAGTTAGACGTAAACATTGTTCATTAATGACGAAACCTGAATTGAAATCAGAAAAATGCAATGAATTCGAGTTGAGTTTGATGGAAATAAAATGAAAAACTCTAACATTTAACTATTGTTGAACGACTTTTTCAGATGTAATTTCCAATGGATTGCAGGCAAGTGGGAACCTTGCAGTGCAACTTGTGGCTTAGACGGTATACAACATCGGGAACTGTATTGTGTTCCACAAAGCGTTTTGAATAATATATTGTTCAAATACAATGGAACTATGATTGAAGAACCATGGAAATATATGGTGAATCCTAGAAAATGTTCAGGAATTACACCACAATCTACAAGAGTCTGTAATCGAGAACCATGTTTCTCATATTGGACATATGGGGAATGGTCTCAAGTAATATCTACAATATTTTTAAATTAATCATTTCTATTAAACAATTTAAAATTTGTAGTGTTCTACAAGTTGTGGTAAAGGCTTCTCAATTCGATCCTCATACTGTCCACCACCATATGATGAGAATTTCTTTACTTGTGGTGAAGCTCCACCACCCAATGAAAAACGAGTTTGTTACGGCGATACTAGATATACAAATTCTTTATGTAAAGGACGAAAAAAGAAACTATGCATACAGGATCAATCTATATATTGTTCATTGAATTTTTTTTCAAAATATTGTAAAATAAGTGGTTTTCGAAGATTATGTTGTAAATCGTGTTTAGATTTTCTATTATCGCCAATTACTGTCTAAAAATCAAACAAAAATCTACATAAATATAATTGGCTCAATTTAGGCGAAATCCATGATATTTTAGAATTATAAAAAAAAATAAGAATGTAGCTGTATATCTTGTGAATCTTTGAAATTTTTGAATAAGTGCCTACAAACGAAAATAAAAATCATTTTCATTGCTTGTCTTTCTTACATTTGCTTTAGTCAGTCCTTCTAGTTTCAATAAAGGAGGATAACATGATAAAGGCATTAAATGGACTTGATATGCAGACTCGTCGACATCTTGTGACGAATTCAGAATCCAAGCCTATTGATCCACCGGATTCTCGTAACGAATTATACTGTGAATCTCTTCCCACAAAATAAAGATAAATATGTATAGAGTAAAAATAAACGTTTCTTCATTATATTCAAATTAGAACCAATATTTAAAAATTAGATAAAACAAAGGTAGACAGGTGAACATCCTGCAAAAAAAAACCTCCTTTTTACATGGACGGTTTTTAAAACAATTTGCGATATAAAATTTTTTTCGTTTTAGAATTTCATTTATTTTGGCAAAATATTTCACTATTACGTTATAGATCATAAAAAATAGCTTAAATTGAGTTTTTTTAATTTTCTTTTTCAAATGTATGTTTTTTTTAGTTGCAAGTATTTTATTAACAAGCATAATTGTGATCATGTAAAATGTAACTCACTTGATCATTATATGATAATTGTAATTTACTATTTTTACAAATAAAAAGAGTTTATCCATTTATTTATACTGAATGTCCCACAAAAATATTCAATTAGGTAAGCTTCATTTATCAAGAACTGTTGAGTATATCGCTACCAGTGCCGGACTGGCTTAGTGTGGCCCCGACGGAAATTTATATGAAAAGAAAACATCTCCTGAGCTAACAATAAAAAAAACCTCAAAACATGATCGCCATTTCCCCTCAAAAAACTCAATTGCCCTTGGGAAACCCTTTTCATATCCCCCTTTGTCCAATCCGATCCTGATTGATACTATCATATATCAACAAAACGAGAAACCGATAGCTAGAGGCGGAAATGTTATTAATTATCGGAATCATTGAGACTTAAAATAAAGCTATAGTCAATTCCTTTTTTTTTGTTCCCATTTTTATTAGGCAACCCATTCTGCTGGTAATGCAATACCGAATGGGTTGCCTAATAAAAATGGGAACAAGCAGAATGAATTGACTATAAATGTCCTGATCCATAAAGGGAAACATGTATTTTTTCATTCGAATGTAAAGGTGCGTACACACTAATTTTTGCCCTATCTTTAGCGACAAATAAAGGGATAGATATAACTAATGGCTTTAAAAATAAGTAGAAAACTACCTGTTGTTTTATTTTTTTAGCAAAAGAAGAAGGAAAGAATAATATCTCCGTGTATACGCACCTTAATATCCATATCTATGTGCACGGTTGTGTACCACGCCAAGTTCTCAAGCGAATGCCGAACGGCAGTACACTTTTTAAACGAAGCGACTTAGGGAATTTTGACCTCCCATATAACTCTGCTTCGAACGACAATAGAAAAGTGAAAAGTTAATACCGTGTAAAGGCGAACTCTTTCAGTCATCTTACCAAATTTGAAGTGTTTAACTCAAGTGCTTCACGAAATGCAAGACTTAAAAAAAATACATGTTTTTTGGGACACACTACTCATCAAAATTCTGTCAACACTTTACTGGGCGGTGACGCCACAGTGGCATCATCAGACCGACCCATTAGTAGTTGTCATTGCCATTACGGCCTTACTTATGTCAATCGTGTCAATACAACTATATCCTGGTTCACACTTCGAGAGGTTACAGATTTTAGCTTGCTTTTGTATTCCTTATTCTAATCTTAATCTTAACAAGAAGTATTGATATCCCACCAAAAATATTTGTGAAAAAAAAATAAAAAACTTCTTGAATCCATCAACCACAAAAAAGGGCGAGATTCACAAGTGCGCCAAGTTCAACCTGGTACAATACGTTTCCAATTAATTTTTCATTGTTCTAAGAAAAATAAATTATAAATAGGTTTTGAATAGTTGTGTTCAGGGCCGAAGAAAAGCAGTAAGCGGGTGATGCTAGGCATAAGGGCACTTGATACCAAGAGGCGCCATTGGTAAGGGCACCTTGGACGGAAAAGTAGTCTAACAACGAAACATTAAATTAACATGACATTAATAACGCTAAACATTATAATGGCAATAATTCTAGAGCGCCATATAAATTATTGCGTAAGAGTGCCAAGCACCTTAGCGCCGGCTCTGGTTATATTTATAGACGATTTATTCAGCAAGTTGAACTTGGCGCACTTGTAGATTTCATACCTTTTTGTGGCTGATGAAATAGAATTTGAATAGGATGGACAGGACAGGATGGAATATGATTGTTGTAATCAAGAAAAACTTTATATATTGCCTCAACAACATGTGTATATTTTCAATACTTATTATAGTTTTAAAGCTTTTGCTTGAATGAAAATTCTAGGCACATCAATATTCTCCTTTTTATTGACAGTCCTTCGATGTATATATGAATTTTTTAACACTTTATATCCAGCTTTTTGGAGAATGTTCTCAAGATATTCGATCGAAAAGTAAAAACTCCTAAAATTTTGACTCATTTATCCTCCTTCTAGACATCTTTTTTCAATAGAAAACAAATTCAAACGCAACTCTACATCTTCATCTTAATCTCTAAGGAGTTGTTTGGCAGTTAAAATCAATTCAAACGAAATCCACATCTTCATCTTTAGCTTCTCCCCACCCATTTATAGCTGACAATCCCGGCCAATAGTCGATAAGTTCACACAATAAAGACAAAGAACAGATAGATTTGCGATAGGAACAAGGATAGATATATGATTTAAATGTAGATATCCATCCAAAGATGAAGATGAAGAGTTGCGTTTGAATTGCACGGATAATCTACCTACCTAGTGGCATCTTGTCTCATATAAAAATTTTCCGCTATTTTATGTCCTGCTTTAAAACGAATTTGTGCCATATCATATAGACCATAATCACGGAATAGAAGACAACCACCTGGTTTCAATAATCTATAAATTGTTTTTAACGTGGTAATAAACTTATCCGGATGTACTGCAGATAATACGAAAATTAATGTAACAATATCTATAGAATCTTCTTGTATTTGATTCATAATCTCTTCAGTTGTAATATCACATTGAAATACTTTTATTAAATCGGGATCGTATAATTGATGTTTTTGAACAATTTCTATAGCTCTTGGTGATAGATCACATGCAATTATATTAAAATTCAATTTCTCTTCAATTAATGGAAAAATAAAATTACCAACACCACAACCAATTTCTAATAAAGTTCGCTTGTTGATCGTATCATTACTATTATTATCAAGTAATTCATTAAATTCACGTGTTGTCCAATGACGATCTTTGAAAAATCGATTTTCATTACGTTTATAAAATAAATCCCAATATTTACGAGCATTCTTTTCTAAATCAGCAGCTTTAAATGGAGCTACTAAACGGGAATTTTGCTGTTGAAGACGTTCATGTTCATCATCAGTTAGGATTTTAGGTGATGATGATGATATTGTTGTTGAAGATTCATGTTCATTATTCATTATTTTAATGGAAATCTAAAAAAATCAAACGAAATTATTGAAAACCCCATCCAACAGGTGACAACAACAAACGTATAACCTTACTTTTTGACGTAATGTAACGTCAGATATGACGTATCGATTAGAACAAGATAGCAATCATAGAGAAACTAAATGATAGCAATATAAATCAACCAATGGACTGCTTCATTGGGGTACACGTTTTCTCTTTCTACCGCTGTCATTTGTCTGATGTCACATTCCTATCCACGTCTCGGAACGCAACGCCATCTCGTGAGAACCGAGTGATTTGTTGTGGATATGTCAGTTTAATGTCGTATAAAGCCGTCAGGTGGCGCTTTCATAAATGTCATTGTCGACACGTGTACTGTGTTAGTTGAGGTTAGAAAATAATCATGGAAATGTGTGAAGAAATCAAAGAAACTGAATCAAAAAGACTATTATGTCGTTTTAAAAATGAATCCGGTGAGATAACTGGAGATTTAATGGATTTACCATTAGATTGTACCATACATCAATTAAGTTTAATATGTAATGAACTTCTACAAAATGATGAACCTGTACCATTCTTATTCTATATTGA
The DNA here is from genome assembly GCA_037464855.1 of Iselma pallidipennis. Classification (NCBI taxonomy): domain Eukaryota; kingdom Metazoa; phylum Arthropoda; class Insecta; order Coleoptera; family Meloidae; genus Iselma; species Iselma pallidipennis. The sequence goes on from JAZBHA010000638.1 coordinate 45,631, forward strand.
TGATATAGAAATAACAAATACATTACAAAAAGCACTCGATTTAAATAATTCAATAAGTACCGAAAATGTTGTTGATATTATTTATCAACAACAGGCTGTATTTAAAGTACGTCCAGTAACACGATGTACCAGTTCAATGCCTGGTCATGCTGAAGCTGTAATTTCAGTTAGTTTTAGTCCAGATGGTAAACATTTAGCTAGTGGTTCTGGTGATACAACTGTTCGATTTTGGGATATATCCACACAAACACCATATTATACATGTAAAGGACATAAAAATTGGGTACTTTGTATAGCTTGGTCACCGGATAGTTTGAAATTAGCTTCAGCATGTAAGGATGGACGAATTATTGTTTGGAATCCATTTAATGGTGAACAGATTGGTAAAACAATGATTGGACATAAACAGTGGATCACGTCATTAAGTTGGGAACCGTATCATAGAAACACCAATTGTCGGTAAATACATATTATAAATATTAATAAGTACCTAATAACAAGTTCTTCTAGGATTATTTGTTGAGTAACGATGGACCGGTTTCGGCCCAAGCCATCATCAGCACCTTGAGCTACAACGTATAATGTGGGTCCCGGGACATTGTGGAGTGGTTGGGAACGCGATTGCAGATGGGCTGGCAAGAGAAGAATCAACAGAGAGCGAAATGAAGTCGATAACCAGTAAGTGGTCAAGCGAAACCCACAAAAACTACTGGTTGGAATACCCGAAGGCACAGCAGGCAAGGAACTTTATAGAAGGTCCTTTCAGGAGGCTTTCGAAACAGATTGTGTCTAAACAGATTGTGTCTAAACAGAGCTGATTTAAGGGGCACTGCCACTTAAACAAGCACCTCACAATGTTGGGCGTCAGAGATGATCCTACATGTAGGAAATGCTCAGAGGACGATGCTGTGCGAGTGCCCTGCTCTTTCTGCGCTGAAGCACCGCTGGTTCGGGGTGCCATTCATCGAACCTCAGGAGGTACAGAGGCTATCCACTGAAGACGTTGTTCAGGGATTTATCAAAATCGGGGCTTACAATGGACCACGGCTTAAATATCTACATCTACGTATTCTTGTAGCTCAAGGTGCCGATGATGGCTTAAGCTGAAACCGGTCCAACGTTACTCAATAAAGAATCATAGAAGAACTTGTTTACTTATTTTAGTAAGTATGGTTTATCTATTTTAATTTAAAAAATGTATAGATTTTTAGCGAGTTCATCAAAAGATTCCGACATCAGAATATGGGATACAGTATTATCTAGTAATATATTAACAATATCTGGTCATACAAAGAGTGTAACTGTTGTCAAATGGGGTGGTTCTGGTTTGATTTATAGTGCTTCACAAGATCGAACTGTAAAAGTATGGCGTGCTAAAGACGGTGTTCTATGTAGAACACTGGAAGGACATGCCCATTGGGTCAATACGTTAGCCCTAAATACTGATTATATATTAAGAATAGGTGCATTTGATCCTATTGTTGATTCCAATAAAGATACATTAAATATTGATAAGAAGAAATCCGAAGAATTTGCATTGAAACGTTATCATGATATTATCGAATCATGTGGTGAACGTTTAGTTTCTGGTTCAGATGATTTTACATTATTTCTATGGAATCCTGAAAAAGATAAAAAACCATTGGCACGTTTAACTGGTCATCAACAATTGGTGAATGATGTCAAATTCTCACCAGATGGACGTTTATTAGCATCAGCATCATTTGATAAATCAATTAAATTATGGGAATCTAAAAGTGGTAAATTTATTTGTACATTACGTGGCCATGTACAAGCGGTTTATATGATTGCATTTTCGGCTGATTCACGTCTTATGGTTAGTGGTAGTGCTGATTCTACATTGAAATTATGGAATTTAAATACAAAGAAATTAGAAATTGATCTACCTGGACATGCTGATCAAGTTTATGCTGTTGATTGGTCAACCGATGGATTAAAAGTTGCTTCTGGGGGCAAAGATAAAGTTCTCAAATTATGGCAAAATTAACTAAAAATAATCAAATAAATCATTTTTATAATATAATATAATATTAGATTATTTGAATTAAACCCTAAAAGAGAATTATATTCAACTTTTTAGATAACCTCTGTATATTTGCAGTAAATACGTAAAAATATTGATTAGTAGCAAAGCGGTCGATAATTCTCCATAATTCTTGTAAAAGCAAACCACACACAAATGTTTCAAGTAACTAGTCAACAAAAATGATTAATAAATTGTTATTGTTATTATTATTATTATCATTAAATATTTCCACGTTGTTCTCATTCGGTAAGTTTTAAATTTGATTAAATGTATCGGAAGAATTCTATAAAATTTTCTGTTTAGTATTAGGGATTGACTGTTTTAAATGTGCCTCAATCAATCATGATTTTATGGCATGTGAAGATCCATTTCATAATAATTATACCATGGATATTTTTGAATCTCCATGTATGGGCGGTAGAAAAGGTCGGGATGGTTTATTTCCGGCCACATCTTGTGTAAAAATCACAGGAGTTTTTGGTAATATTATTTTTTAACATACACAGTCACGGAAGTCTACGTATAACAACCCTGAAAGTTTCTAGATTTAGAAGGAGGGTGGAGCTACATGCTCCTCCGCACTCAGGCCTCAACAGGCCCATTGTACATTCTCCTAGGGTCGTCAGCACTCAGTTCTTCCAAGTCAGCCCAAACTCTACATGTATTGCAGGGCGTCGGCGACCTCTGCCATGCTAGGCCAGTTCTCCCCCAGCATGGAACAACGAAGTTGGACGAGGCTGGGGCAGTGATCCACAGTTTGGGCTGTCTTCTAGCCCCATCCTGTGAAGATGTTTTCTTAGCCCACAGTGTCCAGTCAGTGTTGCGATTAATATTCGCAGACTCTCTCTGGACAGCTGTAGACAGTATTTTGAGGACTGTTGGGACGGCGCTGTAGTATGGCAAGCCTCGAGAGCACGCAACTTGAGGTCCCCTGTCATCGAGTCGCATGAGTTCTGGACCTGGTTTCCTTTACTAGGGAATATAGGGCATCGAGCGCTATCGGGACCATACGGTCTCCGGGCGCCGACTCCAGACAGCTCGTCCGCCACTATGTTCCCTTCACAATCTTGATGCCCTTTGACCCACTACAGTGTCACTGAGTTTTCTCGCGAAGCCCCGTCGAGGGCCTCATGGGCATCTAGAAGTAGTCTCGAAGTAACTTTGTAAGTCTTCAAGGCTTAACCCTGAAAGTTCTTGGTTGTCTAATAAAAACCACAGCACAAGTCTTCTAGTCTGCGAGGCATTGATTAGATTAGTTTTTTGTTAAGTCAATCCTTCCCTGAATTATATAAGACTTACAATAATGTACATAGACTTTTGTGACTTACTACAGTAAATATAATGATTTTTTTAGTAATTTACTGAATTTGTAGATGATAATGAGGAAACATTAACTATACGAGGTTGTGCTTTAGATAGTGGAACATTAACTACAGATACAGAAATCGTACGGATGTCGCATTGTGGTGGATTTTATTACAACAACAGGTAATATTCCTGCTACACCATAATTAAACCTAATAATAATTAATAATAATCCTCCCTTCCAGGTACGCTAGAGGATGTGTACAAAGTTGTAACGATGCAGATGCATGTAATACAGCAGCATCAATACCATCATTCCATTATATAATTTACAATTTGTTAATTTTTATTTGTCTTCTTGTAAAAATCATAATATGAAATTTATCGTTTTATCAAATAAATAATTATGTACTACTATATTTTGGTTTAGTTTCTTGATCAGTCACTGTTCTTATATAAATAGTATCTTCTGGTAGAGGATTTGGTGGTGTGTCCTCTTCCAAGAAATACGAACAAGCAATTGCCAAAACGGATCCTAAAAAAAATTGTCAAATTGTTATTTTCATATGATATATGTATCTAGAGTCTGTTTCAGGAATCATGAGCTAAATCGTCATAAAATTTCGAACTAGTACGAACACTCATTATTGGTTACTTTCAATGAAGTACAGTGATTTAAGTTAAGCTGTACGTTCAGTATAAACGAAGGTGTGTAGCAGATGTGTAGGAAGAGACTGCCTAGGAGCGTATGTCGGTGATAGTCTAACCAAAGGTCAAACATAGTGTAGACCGACCACATCCCTACCAGCAGCATCAATGTTTTGGTTCATACAGATGTTTTATGACTATTTAGCTCATGACTCGGGAAACAGACTAAATTTTCTGTACCATTATGACTAAAACTCAATGATGTAATTGATGTATGATACTGATGGAACTGACATAATCTCTTTTTATTGAAACCATCCCAGATATTAACATAACCATCTGAACCACCAGTAGCAAATGTATTATGTGTTGGATGAAAACTGTAAAATATTCGCTTGTTAACAATTATTGTAAAATAACTATAATGAATCGTATACCTGATTGCATTAACTGGATAGATTTTCTCCATACCATCTTCTTTAACACGATGACATTTAAATGCATATTTCTTCTTTTGTACTTCCGGATTTGTATCTAAATATTCAACAGCTACCCGTCCTTCAATACTACTCAATACAAAACCTTGTTTATTTGGAAAGCAACGTATTGCTCGTGTTTGATATTTTAAATTCGATTCACGTTTTTGTAATGTATACGACATATTCCTTATATCCCATACAAGTATTTTACGACCAGCTGTACCAACAACCAATTTCTCACCACAAACACTCATTGTATAAACTTTTTCACCTTGATTATAACTACCATTACACATGGGTGTTCTTGGATCCCATAATTTAACATGATGATCCCAACTACCGGTTAGAATTGTATTCACTTCGTTACAATATTCAACACATTTTATAGCATTAGCCTGACTACCAACCATACTTTCTGTGGTTGTATTAAAATCGAATGATTTTAATGTATGATCCAAACCACCACTATATGAATGTACAGCATCCTATAGTAATTTTATCATAAAAGAGATAATTCAAATATAAAGAACAACAATGGATAATTTACCGTAAAACAACAATCTAATACAGGTGAATCGTGTATATATTTATGTCTCAAATTATTTGTTATAACATCATACAAACGTACAGAACCATCCCATGAACTAACCAATAAAAATTGATTTGTATTTGGACCAAATTTAACAGAGGAAATTGCATCCTCCGGTGGAGATTTTAATTTATATTCAGTCTGTGATTTCATTGTTATTTTCTCCAGTTTCTTATTCGAATTTAATATAATTGATTGATCACTTTGATCACGGTTAATCACTTAAAACTTTCGAAAAGTTGACGGTTGACGGCTTTTTACAACAACTGTCAACATAGATATACTAACGGGGCATTTACACTTGTCAGTGCTACAATCGCTGTCGCTGACACTGGCGCGTGTAAACCATAGAGAAACTAAAACTTTTAGTTTCTCTATGGTGTAAACCAGGGGTGGGCAAATACTTTTAAGCGCGGGCCAAAATGAAATTTTCAAAATGTCTCCCGGGCCGGAGGACTATACCGCGTACGCTGTGCACACGCGAATGTTTTGGGTGGAGTTTCCCTGTCCAAGAAATTTTTTTGACAAAAACACCATAAGTATCATTGATTTCAACAAAATCGCATATAAAAGATTAAAAAAATTGCATGCAGGATTTTTCAACGGGCCGGATAAAGTAAGCAAAAGGGCCGGATCCGGCCCGCGGGCCGGCTTTTGCCCACCCCTGGTGTAAACCCTCACTGACTTGACAGTAACGCTGTCTTGACAGCGCTGGCAAGATTTTTTTCGAGACAGCACTGGCGCGTCGGTAAATGTCATTGTGGCCATAGATATATATATATAGAACCAGATACAGAACGTCAAATTTTAGTTGAAGCCAGATCAGTTGACAGCGGTTGGACCTACTAGGGTTGCCAACCTAGACGATTTTCACTGCTAATTGGCGTAATTTCCCTAACTCATCGTGATGATTGAAGCGGCAAAGAGCAATAATTTGAAATGTACGTATGTACATAAAACAAACAAAATATTTTTTGGTTTGTT
>JAZBHA010000639.1:0-18113 GCA_037464855.1 Iselma pallidipennis
AGTGTTACTTTCGTCCCCGCATATGTGGTGTATCTTTAATTTATAACTTTTTATATTAGCCCCCACAAGCAAATAGCTCTATACCTGGCTCTATACCTAGGCGTAGGCTACAGACGAAGAAAACTCAGAAGAGAAAGTCTGCTGTCCTAACTGACACACCAGAAAAGCTAGCAACTGAAAGCGAGTACGAAAACAGGGAAAAAGTTGCAAGAAATCGTAACATGAGTAAAACAGGAAAGGGAAAAGGAGAAGGAAAGGTACATTCTAACAAAAAGAAACAAGAAAATTCTTCTGATGATGAAGAATGTTTCTGTTTAGTCTGTATTGAGCCTGACAGCGCTAACCATTCAAGGGACAAATGGGTTCAATGTTCAAATTGTAAGGGTTGGTCTCATGAAGTTTGTACCAAAGGATACATTTACTATATACATATGTCATAATTGTTTTTCAGAATAAAAACATTGTATTGCATTTAAAATAAGAACGACAAGCGTAAAAAAAATTGAAATATTTGCAGAACAGGAGTTATTTGTGTTTTATTACAAATTTATTGATTTTTGTAAACAATTTTCATTCGTTAGCGAATTGTATACTCGTTTATTTGACTTTTTGCATTTAAAAATTGATACCGAAGTAGTGTTTTCCTTTGAGCTCAGCTTCCCACTTCATTCTGGCACTGTTACTTTCAACCCCATGGGCTGTTACTTTCATCCCCCATATCGGGGACAAAAGTAACAAGTGTCGTGTCCCGGGAAAATGCTTACTATGACTAAACATGTCTACCTGTTGGAAATTAATCTATACAAGTTTATGCGGGAATAGATGAGGAATGTGTTGATATCGCTAGTTTTTGTCTGCGACCCATTGGGCGTCCACAGTGAGGCTAAAGAGGAAAAATGTTACTTTTGTCCTCGGTCTCCCCTACTACCAGACAGAGCCTAGACAGAGAGGTATTAGGGAGATTTTGCTACATAACGCTAAACGCTAACTGCTGATAGACAGGCAGGTAGGCAACGTGCGCACATAACCGTGTTTAGTAGTGTTGCGCGCGTGCGTCCATCTCTTCCCACCAGACAATTATCGGGATTTAACGTTTAGCGTTGTTGTAGCGTCATGTTGCAAAATCTCCTTATTGATGAAAGAATGAGCAAGACGTTAAAATGGACCGCCCACAATTAATGATACAACTGTTTGAATGCAGTTTTGACGTCACATGTGCCTTGCAAATTATTGCCCACTCTTTCCAATGATATAAGGGAGAGCCTATTCTAATCTATAACTGTTCAAATCCGCTTTATCTAACAGGATTTAGCGTCAATGATCGCCTAAGCGTATGGACTGCAGAAACTCTACATTCTTGATTACGATTAGATCAATTTCGAAACTAACGGTAGAAAAAGCGTGGCGGAAACTTATATAACTTATCGGAGAATTGCGCAAACTCTCTAATAGAAAAATTTTGATAAAATCTACCCGTAAAACTAACGAAGCTCTAACGTCAGCCTTCCTGAAACTTGAGCTTGATAGTGCGTTCTACTTGTTAAATAGAATTTATATGCCCCCAAATATCTGAGTCCTGAGTCCACCACTGATACATACAGGATGTTGCCAGCAATGGTGTGGTCAGACAAGCACAGGAGCAAAAGAAATAGCAATCGCTCATACATGATTTGGAGCAAGATAACAGCATACCGACTCTCCTTATATCATTTTCGCCTGCTAGCTTGTGTACGATAACGACGATGATAATACATTGTCCCACTATGGTCCACCACAGTTGAAGGAGGCAATCGTCGTGCTTTTATCTCGCTCCAATTCATGGCTGAGCGATTGCCATTTCTTTTGCTCCTGTGTTTGTCTGACCACACCATTGCTTGCAAAATCCTGTATACAGATCAAATAAACGCGTTAATTATACTAGAAATACATAAATTATAATCTGACCCAGTGATTCTTAAACTTTACGAGTTCGGGGCTCCTTAGGTATGATGTGCATTTTGCGGACCCGTCACTCTTAACTTCATACTTTTGCAAATGAGAAATCAAAGCTTAGTTTCAAACATCACCTGCTGACCCCTAACTATTAATTCGCGGACCCCAGTTCAAGAACCACTGGTCTAAACAGTTGAAGATACTTAAATAAACTGGGTTGCATGCGCACTAGATGGTTGGAGTGAATACTTTGAGCATATGGATGCCCCATTATTCCACCAGCTAGTGCAAGTATCTCCATCAGGACACTCAAAGCGTGTGGATGCCGCTTAAAATAACAGGAAAAAAAATTAATCCTACTTACTGTATTAATGAATCCTTGGCAAAGTTGACATTATGAAACCGGTATCCTTTCAGTTTTTCCGGCCAGAACACATCAATTACTTTATTATCATATTGATGAGCTTCTAAATATCCTAAATGTGGTATATTTGTCATAATAAACCGGTTCGTTGTTTTATCCATAATTTCATCATAAGTTAATTCTTTAACAAATGGTAATACAAATAAATTATCATAAAAATCTTTATATTGTTCTTGAACTGATATTTCATTATTTGTTGTCACATCATTAACAATAATTATATCATCATCATCATCATCCTCATTATTACTGTTAATCACATTTGTTGTTATATCAATTAAATTAGTAATCTTATTATCATTAAATGATCGTAGTAATGATTCTTTTGATTCATGAATCCATATCGATTTTTTATAATTATTTAATTTTCCTTGTATTTCATTAAATACACATGTATCAATCAATTTACCATGCATATAACGTAATGTTTCAATATTATGTTGTTCATTTGATGCAAATGGTCCAATAAATAAACGATCTTGATATTGTGGTACACAATAGATAGCAAATTTTGTTGGATAATGATAATGTTCAATAAATTGTCGATTTTTTATTATTACAGTTTTTTGTAAATTCTTCGACATATTGATAAAATCCATTAAATCTGTATATTTTATTGTATATTTTGATAATTTAAATAATAAATATGTAAAATCTGAATTTAAATAGATCATCCACCATTTTGTTAATTTACCAATTCGTGGTAATGATATATCTAAACAATTATCAATAGAATTATAATAATGTTTAGTTGGTTGTAAACGACGACCTGTTAACAATAATGTTTGGATATCATTATTCATATCTTTATGTTTCCATTTCATACCACGACCATAATTATCTAATGGTAATGTTGTTACCACTGGTTTAGTGATTGTTGATACGGTTTTTGATGATTTTATCATTTGTTTTAAACTTTTAGCTGAATGTGTTGTTGTTGTTGGTGTTGTTAAATCTTCTTGTATTGTCGCCGTTTCGGCTAGATTCTTCTCACAAAAACCAACAATCAAAAAATGATTCTTCGTCGGTATTAATATCACAAATGTCTTATTCGGACAACGATTTAATGGTAATTTATTTGTATTGATCCATTTAATAATTTCATTATTTATTACCGGTGTCGTTGTTGATGATTTTGATGATTTTGATAATGTTTTAATATCAATACAATTTTTCGGCCGTTGAACATCAGCTTTATTACACAGTATTGTATTTGGTCGTCCTAACATACACCATATTTTAATTGTACCATTATTATAACCATTTATCAATAGATTCCATGGTAATATACGGAAGAATTGTAAATGGGCATTTTTTTGTCCAATAATCTTCAATATATCCAAATTATGTTTCAATGGTACTTGAATCTCACCATCGAACACTTGTTGCTGATGTTGTTGTAAATATTGTGAACTAATTATTGTTAATGGTTGTAACCGTTTATTATTATTATTAATATTATTATTATTATTACGACGTTGTATTGCTAAATTATCATCAATATCTTGACGAATCCTCTCAAATGATTGTTTCCTTTTACTACTATGTTTACTTGTTGTCGGTTGATATTCATCATTTGTTGTTACATTAATTTCACCATCATTATCACTATAATTATTATCGATATTATCCGATATTTGGATTGGTAATATACCTTTTCTACGAAATAGTTTTTTGGTATATGTTGGATGTTTATTACGTTCACGATATTGTGAAAATACCGGACGTATTCTTGCTGAAGTTTCCAATTTATCAATTCTTCTCTGATTATAATTCTCCTCAATATTATCATTAATTTCCTTTGGTATTGAATGGATTTTCCTTTTTGATTTCTCACACGTACAATTATAACGTTGATGAAACATACAATACGGTATAATATTATCGAGATTTAATTTAATTAAATCGATGCGACATTCTTTTATACCGGAATTTGATAAGACGACTTCGGCTTGTTGTTTCTTCACTGTTGTTGTATTATCAAAAATCTTATCAATCTCATAATCAAAATCATTATAGCGTCTCGGCGCTTTTGACGTACGTTTAATTTTACTGTTACGATTACCCAAATTACCACCAACAATATATAAATCATTACCTGTATGTATAATTGTTTGTGTAAAATCACGTTCCACTTTAGCTAAATTCTTTTTAATTTGTTCATTTAAATGATCAATTTTCGTTTCATCAATAATTAGGTTTTCTTCTAATTGTTGTTGTTTTTTCGCACATTTACATTCAAACATACAATCAATTAATTGACAATGATTACTAAATATTGGTTCACATGATAAACTTTTACATAAACAACCGAATTTACAATATGATTTATTACAATATTGATCATCATTATCATTTGGATCATTTTCAATATTGATAATTTTACAATTTAAACGTTGCAATTCAACATCGATTCGTTTACGTTTCTTTTTCACAACATTTTTCTGTATTTTATTATTATTATCATTATTATTATTATCATTGATTCGTAAATCATCATCATCTTTTATTAAATCATCACTAATTTCTTTAATTTCAACATAACGTATTAGATCATTAAGAATATTATTAATTTCTAATTCAGGATCAATTTTGTTATTATCATCAATATCATTTGTATTATCGATATTATTACCATCATTATCATTGTTTAAAATTGGACGACGTACAAGAAATTTCTCTTGATTATTATTATACGGTACCGGGAATTTAAATATTTGTTGTTGTTGTTTTGGTTGTAGGACACTTAAAGCAAAATCGGCACGTTCCTGAGTTATTATATTATCATCAAAAATTGGTAATAAATGCACAAATCGATTATCAATAGGTTTATTAATTTCCGGCATGACTTCAAAATAGATTTTCGGTAAATTTTTCAATTCACTTTTCCAAAATTTACAACTTTCCCGTGATTGTAAATCGATTTTTTTTGATAATGGCCCCGGTTTATAACGGACTTTTGGTGGTTTTGTTTGTTGTGTTAATGTTGATAGTAATGATAATTTTTTTGTACTATTATTATCGTTATTATTATCCTTATTATTATTTGAAGTTTTCTTTTTTCTCAATATTTTCTTATTATCTTCAATTACACATACACACTGATTTTGTTTCAATGATGGTAACCATAATTTTCGATTTTTATACAACACATAACTATCTCTCGATAATAATCGATGATTTTTTCGTTTATTATTATCATTATTATCATTTTTTCCATTTTCTTTAGATTCATTCACTTTCATTGTCTCGAAATGTCGACGCATTTCAGCTAAGGTTTTCGCTTTAATCATTTTTGTTGTGGTTGTTGTTCTTGTATTACCTTTTCTTGACATTTTCGTTCGTAGATCCATCTTTTTACCATCATAAGGACTTTGTTTTGTTGTTTCGATTAAACCATCTTCTGCTCCTAATTTCGGTATTGTATAACTGATTTTTAATTGGGAATTTTCATTTAAAAAATCCTCCAATGTGTCACTGATGAATGGTGATTTATCCTGGAATTTTTCAGTTTCTGCTGTTATTGTGGTTGTTGCGGCTATTTCTTCATTATCGCCCGTTAAATTTTGTTCTCTAATTCGTATCTTTTTGACTGCAGGAAAACTGGGTTCGTTCAATAAAATATGTAGATTTGCTTCATTTTCCTGTGATTTTTCCTCATTTTCCTGCAATTTTTCCCCATTTTCCTGTGATTTTCTTTCATTTTCCTGTGATTTTGCATTGTCATCATTCCGATCTTCTTCAAAATCTACACCACCAGTTACATCGACGATAATAAATTGCGTTTCATCAGTTGTTGTTATCAACGAATCGTTATTTTTATTATCATTATCATTATCATTATTATCATCAATAATTGAATTAAATTCAGCAATTTGTTTGGGTTTTTTCTTGAAACAGTCAAATTTTTTATTAAAATCTGACACATAACAATTGGTTTTTTTCTTATTTCGTAATGATGATAATTGTAATTTTAGTGTGTTCCTTAAATCTTCTTCTGTTGTCTTATCAGTTGTTGGAATATCTTCATCTTTGACGACTATTTGTTCTTTCTGTTCGATCTCTTCTTCTCCTTTATTATTCTTATCATGATCATCATTATCATTGTTATCTTGAAGATTTTCTTTTAGTGTGTTCTTTAAATCCTTTTCTGTTGTCTTATCAGTTGTTGGAATATCTACATCTTTGACGACAATTTGTTCTTTCTGTTCGATCTCTTCACCTTTATTATTCTTATCATTATCATTGTTATCTTGAAGATTTTCTTCAATTATTTTTTGATTATTATCACTATTATCATTATCATTAGTTGAGCTTTCTTCGATTATTTCTGTTATCACAGTATCATTACAAGTCTTATCATCTGTTGTTGTTTTAATTGTTTTATATAATTGTAATTTGTTTAATAATTCATCACATGATAGTCCTGTTGTTTGAAGGATTTTCTCAATATCTTCCATTTCTATTCAAACCTGTATATAATAGAAATCGAACCTTAGAAGAAATTGATTTGCAAGTTGTACACAGTTGATAATAGGTACATCAATATCTCGTACTCTATAATTTGTTTTATTGATTTTTCAATACAGTTGCATTAATTAATTATTCATAAATTGATTAATTATTTAAGACAAATATCTAGCTTGAAGTGCATCACTGTCGAACAGGAAAAGTCGATAATTAAGAAAAAAAAATTCCTAATAGACAAAATAACGCCATCATTGAAATTACCATCATTTTTAACAACAATTACATCGATAATGATATAATAATAAAATAACAATTGATTGTTGTGTTTCTAGAATGTTTCATTTTTGAAAATTTGAGGTTATGTTGGAATTTTTCAAAAGAAACGACGCCATTTTGTTTTTGTAACTAATCCTTTCAGATGAATTTTTGACGATTTAATCAAATCCGAACATATGGAGACATGAATTTTTAAGAGAATATCAGTTTTTGATAAAATATTAACAATTAACAACAATTAGAATTGACTAAAAATACATAAAATTCAATATAAAAGAATAGCGTGTAACAAAATGGCGGCCATCAGATGTTCTATAAAATTTCAGACATTCAATAATATCGATACCGGCACCATTAATTTTCTTTCTAATTAAAATTGTTAACAGTCGACTTTTATCAATTAATTTGTTATCAATTATTAGAAAACTATAACTTACCGTTAATCTATGTTGTTGTTGTTGTTGTTTTATTATCCGAAAAAACACGTGAAAAACTCTATTTTATTATGTACAGAAAAGGGGAAACACAAGCAGCCATTTCCGTTTATTGTTAAAATTAATAATTATAACGATACGAGATGGCGCTACTGATATTGGCGCGTTTTTACCATGAAACTCCTGTTATGTTTTGTCTGTAAAAAGAAAATTTCCTAGAAGGAATTTATACAGAAATTCTTCAATTTCTTCTATTATTGTGCAAAATGCATTAATCTATGACGATATTCTAGATCAGTATTTTCCAAATTGAGTTTGACAGGAAACTCTTCTATTAATTGTTAAAATTAACAGAACTCTTATCAGATAACATAAGTAGTGGATTTATTAGAAAACTAGGATGCTTGCAGTTCCACAAACCCGTTTTTCTTTCTGATTTTTGGTGCAATTAAGTCGTAATCCTTTAGAACGCCATTTGGGAACCACTGGTCTAGATTTTCGGTTACAGTTATGAAACAAAAATGGTGGATTTTTCAAAATTTCTAGGTTATGTCAAAAACAAGATGGCGCCAAATTGATCACGTGCAAAATTTCAAAAAATCCATAAATACGGTAAAATGGATTCATTTTAACAGTAACCGGTAACATAGAAAAAATCAATAAATCCATAAAAATTCGAGTAATTATCAGTTTTCTCTAAATAAATAAAAATCAGAAATAATTTAGTAACACATGGTGAAACCAAATTACAGAATACCTACATATAGATAGAAATTTCGGTAATAAATTATGATAATTTGTGATAAATAATTAATGAGATAATTGATTGAAAAAATTGGTGTTTTTTTCTGTTCTAAAAAATTGCTTTTTTCTCAAAAATTTTGTTTTTTTTTTAACTTACTTTCGGTTTTTTTGCTCTTATCACTTAATTACTAAAACTACTTGATTTTTTTTTGTTTCTAATGATAATAAAGTTTAATCAAGTCACCACTGTATTATACAATAATCATACAGCCATCATCATAGTAGGTTTATGAAACAAACGAAACAACGTTATTCAGATGTCTTTGCTACTATCATCAGAAAACAAATATGGCGACGAAAATATAGCGGATGTTCCGGTAGTGACTATCCTCCCGGTTTTTCGAAATTTTCTTTTATTCTTTTTGGGGGAAAAGCCGGTTTTTTTCTGTTAAGAAAACTGTAAATAAAACAACAAAACAGTATTGGGGTTAATTTGGGAAATGGTGGCAGGAAAATGTCGATTATTCTTAACAACATAACCTTACATAATGCAAGCTTACGGTATAGATTTTTTTTGTGTTTAATTATTTCAAAAAAATGTTAATTATTATTATTATTTGTAGATTATAATTGTATGGAATGCGGATATCAATTCGATACGGCTTCATCACTCCTTCAACATTTCGCTCAACATGTTATCACGGCCGCAACTAATGCTTCTTTATCAGAAACTTCCAAAATATTATCAAATAATCATAATAATCACAATAAAAGACACAAGAAATTACCGGAATTATTGCCAATTAATCTACCAAAATTGAAACGTACTGTCGACGACCATACAAGACTTGATGTGGACCCGGTGAAATTTTGTCTTGTTACACTTGACGAGGAGGATCACGATAATGATAATGATGATGATGGTGATAATAAATTATTGAAATCTCAACGCAGATATTGTTGTGATTATTGTGGAAAGATTTTTCGATGGTCGACCGTTTTAAAACGGCATATTTTAACACATACTGGTGAGAAACCGTTCTGTTGTAAATATTGTTCGAGAGGTTTTACACGAAAATTTAAAGCGCAACAACATGAGGATAAATGCCAAAAGATTAATAGATAATCGTATTTTTTTTTTCGCGCTCCAGTATTTGTACGAATTTATTCACCAAAGATTGGAAATGTACTTAATTTTTCCCTATATATATAGTTTAGATTGACTTACAAATTTTGTAATATTTTTCTATAGTGTGTATGTGTGATTATGAAATTTTTGCCTAATACTAGTCAAACAAGGCCAAAATATATATGATATCTACTTATATTTATAAAATATAAGCGGAAATTTCCGAAAATTGTCTTTTTGATCTGGACTCCTGTCTCCTCGCTCATTGTATCCAACTCTAAACTTGTCCTGTCGCATTGTAAGTCCATAGCCCCTCCGAACTATTTGGGCCTTATCGGGGTCTATTCCTCTTTCACATACACTGGACTTACAATTAGTTGATTATGAAACTGGCCCCTAATCTGATATAATTATAATTCTATTAAAAATACTGAACTACCGCAAATCAGTGACGGATTATAGAATAGAGACGGAAAAGACAATTGTCTTAGGCCCGCAACATTCAAGGGTCCGGTACCCCGTTCACAGTCGACTTTCTGTAGTTGCAAATTATGTAATTAGGGCCCAGGTATAATCTCTGTCTTGGGCCCGATCAGGGCTTAATCCGCCACTGCCGCAAATAGACAATTTCGGACGAACGAAATTACGCAATAGTTAACGTTAACCATCATAGGGTTCTGTATGGGCAACCTTTCCTAGTTCGGGGGCCACATTATCCACCTTTCCTAGTTCTGGGACCACATTATCCACCTTTCCTAGTTCAAGGGCCAAATTATGCTTCTGTCTCCGAGTCAGCTGTGAGTTGGTAGAACACCATGTTTTCTACCATGAGTCGAACCCACAGGCCATGGTTTGCCCATATGTGGCTTATACAATATAGATGGGGAAGCATTTCAATGGGACATAGGGTATAAACTGGTATAACTCTTATCACTCAACATTGATTGTAAGAAATATTTTTAATTTACAGTAAATTAACTTAAAAAAAAAACAATACATATTTCAAAAGAAAAAAAGACTTCAAGTAGGAAAAAACACCACTTGACCATTTTATTTTCTAAATCTTATCTCTACAAAAATCACATTAGTTAACATAAAGACCAATATGGTTGTTTTTTTTTGTTTGTTTTGTTTTAATGTATCTTACATATAAATGAAGAAGAACATAAAAGAAGTTCTGTTCAAAATTATCATCTCCTCTTATTTTCAGCGCTTCTCCTGGTAATCTGCGTTAAGGAAAATAAAATATTTATAAAGACAAAAAATCCAAGCTAATTACTTGAACAAAAGGCCATTTCATAATCAATTTTAACATGAAGTCACATTATAAGTCTATAACTTACTTATAATGTGACTACTTTAAAAATGATGGGCCAAAGAGATTAGCTTGAATATTTATGAATTGAAATATTTCGTTTTAAGAAAGGATATTGTTTCTCCCGTAGTTCGATTCTATCGTCATGTGCACGTTCTCGACCATACGGTGAAATTTCCTGTTAAAAAATTCGATTAAAACAATTTTTCTCAAGGGAGTACAAAAGACGGTACTTACCCTAGAGCGGTGA
The DNA here is from genome assembly GCA_037464855.1 of Iselma pallidipennis. NCBI lineage: Eukaryota > Metazoa > Arthropoda > Insecta > Coleoptera > Meloidae > Iselma > Iselma pallidipennis. The sequence goes on from JAZBHA010000639.1 coordinate 10,975, forward strand.
TGTTTTTCACGGGTCTGATGGATGGGTTCCAGCATTTCGCCATTCTGATGAGACAATTTGGCTGCTGTAATTGTTATTATTATTAGTATTATTATTATTTGTTAGTATTTGGTAAATTTACCTTTCTCCTCTTCACGACGCCGTTTCAATTCAGCTTGTTGTAACACCTCCTCGTTTCGATCCTTTTAATTATTTTCATTGATTATAATTTGATTTAAATTAAAATAATTACGAAAAAAACAATCTAATTACCCTTTTTCTGCCCAATTTTCGTTCTTTCCTTAATTCCTTCTCTTCATCGCTCATCTTTTCACGTTTCTCTTTCATTTTACTAGCACGTTCTTTTTTATCAGTTTTTTCTAAAATGTAGTCCATTTGTTGTTGTTGTTGTTGTAATTTCCTTTCTTCATGTTTTGAACTCTGCAGACAACCAGGGTAGAAAAACTGCATTAGATGTTTGGTTGGTCTATAGTTGATAATGTTGCTTTAACAAGGATGAGTTGTTGCACGATAGCGCCTTGATCTGGCCGCCAACATTGCTGTCAACTCTCTCTATTTTATTTGGTTTTGTATGGGGTCACCACTTTTTCCCATTATTTGCATCGGGGGTGGTCTTTTTTTAGTTTTGGACTTCATTCATATGTAACACGGGGCGGGGGGCGGCGCAAGGGTGTCTTTATTGACTAAATACAAAAAAGTCTTTACAATTTTGTAAAATTTTCAACCAAATCTTCCAAAAAAAGTCGACTTTTTTATATCTTGTCAATGCAGACAGACAATTGTTTTATGAATGGAAATTTGGTTGAGTAATAAACTTTAAGGGTAAGAAAATCATTATAAAGTTTACAATAAACCTCTGTTATAACAACAAAAAAATTAACGAATGCAACAATGTTGTTATAACAGTTACAAACTTCCTAAAAATATAACAATTCTAAGATTTGCAATGCGTTACAAACTAGTACAATATAGGTCATGTTTAAGAGGCATTTTCTTGATATTTCTCCCCCATATTTAATCCGATACCTACCTCAGACTTTATGGAAGATTGGGCTGATTGTTGTCGACCTGTTGCTGAGACTTTTTTTCGCTTTATAAATACACAACAACGACAAATACAAAAAAAAAAAAAAAACAGTAACAATAACAACAACACAAGAAAATGTCACATCACTTCCGAGAAATTTTAAAAGAAAAAAAAGACGCTACAAGCAATTCTCCCCCATTTAAAACGTAAAATTAATCTTCTCTTGAAGAAATTCTCTCCTCTGTAGTCATACTTTTTGTTAATTTACTTCAAATACCAGCTACCCCCTTCCCCATTTGTTAATCGTTTTTCATTTTCTTAGTAGTTTCTTCATTTAAAATGAATATTTCTTGATTATTGAGTCAATAAATCTTGCAAAATACTTCCTCAACTTCCATTTAATATAAATAATAAACGCAGTGGCAATTTTTTGAAAAGTTTCATCAGTTACAAGCACCCCATCAACCAACCAACCAACCACAAGAAATTAATTAGAATAACATTCAAGTCCATAGAACACATTCGTTTTTGTTTTTTAAATAGAGAATAAAATTAAATAATCAAAATTTCAGCCCAATCTCCCAATTGTGGGACAAATAAAATAACCAGAGTGTTGGGTTGTTTTTTATAGATATTTTGTTAATTTTCGCAACCCTAAAATCTGCATCTGTGTCGTTACGTCACTCCGATACTAACCTTCATAGATGAATTATCCATTTTTCTTCGTTTTACATCTGTTGAATAAATAATTAAATATTAGAAAATATTGGAAAATATTAGGAAAAACTACAAAAAATACCTCTATCGGGTTCGGGTTCTTGACTATGTCGTGCAATCGTATTTGAACCATTACTACTACCACTACCACCCAAACCAACATCTCGATCATCCCTAACTTCACGATAATAATGACTACTTCTATCATCATAATAACGTTCCATTTGACGATCATTTGAATAACGCAATTCATCTTTTGGACTAATTTCAACATATCTTTCCTCCTTTAATAGGGCGAAAAAAAAAAAATTAGAAAATAACGCACATTTTTCGCGTCTAAACTATCAATATTTACCCGATATTGTCGTTCCTCTTGTTTAGCCAATTTCTCTTCTTTACGTTCTCGACGTTTTTCACGTTCACGTTCCTTATCAAAATCATCACGTTTATCTTCACGACGATGTTTCTCTCTTGGTTCATCTTTATGGGGCCGTTCTGGTCGTTCCCAACTAAAAGTCCCAATATTATAAATATATATTTCAAAAGAAGAAGCAAGAAAAACTACCTTGAATATTCATTTGATCCTTGAGTATTTGGGGTTCTTGATACCGTTCTCAAATCGTCCATTTTACTTTTTTTATCACTTTTCTCTTTACTGCCACTGCTTGTATTGTTACTGCCACCACCAATATTAGTACCACCACTTCCACTAGTATTGGCAGGATCTTCTATAAATTGTCCTATAAGAATTACTGTATTTTTTTAGAAAAATTGCATTTATTACCTTTAACTTCTCCATTATGTTTACCGGATGGGTCACTTTTACCATCATGATTTTTACCCACCTATTGAAAATATGTATGTATTAGAAACAAATAATCAATAAAAATCAATGGATTACCTTTTCTTTTTCAACAAGAATATGAAAATCACTCTCTTTAATCATATGTCCACTTAAAATTCTCTGTTTCAACAAACCCAAATAACTACTTGATAATGTAAATAGATCTTGTCGATTATTTTTCTCTTCATCACGTACTTTTTCTATACGTCTTTCAATAAATTGTCCTAATTTTTGTAATATCGGAAAGAATGGTATAATTTTAATTAATATAATTAATGAATTACGTATTTGTACATAATCTTTTGATTCTAAACATGTAACCATTGCTTTAGCTAATTTATAATGCCATTTATGACATACATGACGATAATTTTCATAACCAACCATATCTAAATTATCAGCATGTTGATTATTTACACGATATTTTGTTACAAAACCGGGATAATTTGCACATTCTTTTTCAAATAATTCTTTTGATTTATGCCATTTCATTACGGTTTCTAACATTGCATATAAAAATCGACCATAACGCATTGCCTCATTTTCTGTACACGATGTAATCGAATAGGTCACATCGCAGAATAACTATTAAACAAAAACAAACATAAAACATTGAACCCAACAATCACAACAACAAACTTACCCGATCATAGCACAATAAAGTGGAAAAATTAGGCGTCTTCAACATATGTATAGTGTGTACAAATTTCGCACAATAAACCGCATCAATTGATGTAAATGTACATCTAGGAAACAAACATAATTGTAAAAATCTTGTAATTGTTTCATTTTTTGCTGATTTAGCTGAACGTGACGGGAACCAATTATCTTTTTCTTGTTTTAAACGATATAAAACCTTTTCAACATGTTCATGTTGTTTCTTTTTTTCATCTTGTAATTTTTCAATTAATGTTAAATAACGTTCTTGTTCTTTTTTATTTTTATTATTTGTACTACTACTTTGATTTGATGATGATGATGTTGATTCCATTATTGATAATGATTGTTGTTTAGCTTTTGTTATAACTTGTTGATATATATCATCTGGTACAAATAAATCATACATTGTTAATGACCAAAATGTTGTTAGAAATTGCGGTGATATATCTTCCCATGTTTTAATTAAATGTAATGGTATTATTGATTTATGTACAGGTTCCATTACTTCAGTAACTGCTTCAAAATATTTCTGATTTTTTATATTTGTCGATAGTTTTTTATAATTTGGATCCGATTTCCTTAATTGATCATATTTTATCTGAAACAACAATCAAATTTCTCCACTATTTCAACAACTAAACGGATCACAACTTACATTAATGGCATGATTAAACATTGGCCGAGCTAAGAAGAATGCCACCTCATTCGGTATATGATAATCTAATAACATACTATGTATTGTTGGTAATTTATTAACATATTCATCAACTGATAATGATGATCCTAGAAATGTACCAAATTGGACTAAAGTATCTTGACATTGATCCGCTAATTTCCCAACTAATTTCAAATGATTCTTTTGTGTTTCACGATAAACAACACAATAATTCTGTTGTGCCATCAATAAACATAATGCAACAGCTAAATTCTGTTCAGACATTGCTTCTTTTAAACGTAACGATGATTTCTTTGTATTACGTACTTGACTAAAATAACCAGCCTAGAAGAAACACAAAAACATTAAAAATATTCTAAATTTAAATATAAAAATATATACTTCAGCTTTTAGTAATTCCCCGCCAGCCATTGCATTGACTTGATCCATTGTTAGATCTTCAGCAGCCTCAACACCAGCCATTTTCTGAACAACTTCTTTCAATATTAATAAATCTAAACTTTTTTGTGCTTTCAATTGATTAGCAACATATTGTAATAAACCAGTTAATTCAATAACATATTTTTTATAAACAGCACCACAAAAACACGATAAACTTTGTAACCATGTTGATATTGATGTACTATCATGTTTAACACGTTTCTTATCAGCATTAGCTAAACATTCAATTAAACAATAACCTAATACATCATATGATAGATTTGTTAAATATTTTAATGAATCAACAACTGGATGTATTAAATTATTATAGACTTGTATTTGTAGTAAAATATAATCGAATAGAAATCCAGGTGAACAATGTGTTAATTTACCAATTAAACGTCCAACTGGTTTAATATTTTCTTTACTAACACGTTTCATTATATTTTTAATTTGTTTCTCGGAATCACCACGTTTACGCAATAAATCCGGATATAATGAATAAGTTTCATTCTTCCAACGACTATATAAACAATAACGATTCTGATATGGATATAATTTTAAAACTGTCCATATTTCTTCAGCTATACAACAATTACAATCCATATATGATAATGATGGTAGTATTGTTGTATCCAATAATGTTAATATATCATAATATAAATTATCATTATCATTTGAACATACTGATTTTGATGATTCAATACCATTTGATAATAATGCAGATCGACATAAACGTATAATTTTATACATCAATACAGGATCATAGTGCAATGATGCACCTAATTTTATCAACATCGGTATTGCATGTTCACGTAATTCAGAGAATATCATTGCCGGTTTTGGACTTAAAGGATTCTCATGTGGTGGTATTGGTTTACCATAGATTTTTGGTCCCAATTTACAATTCCTATAACAATTTTTCTTTTAGGGTAAATCATTTATTGTAATAATAATACTTACTCTCTATAGACGGGTTCAATGATACTATGCAATAAATTGCATAGAGCTATAGCAATCGGTTGGAATGATAATGCATAACGTTCTGGTAGACGATTGATCAAATTTTTAGCATTCTCCCAATCACCAATTGATAATAATGCCTCACATAAACCTAATTTATGATTGGTATTATATTTTTCTAATAGATTTTCGGGTTCTTCTGGTGGTTCGTCTTTTTCTTTATTATTAATTGATATTATTTGTAATTTACGTACATATTCTTTTGCATCTTTTAATGCTTTCTCGCATTCTTTTTGCATCAATTTATCATCAGGTGTTAACTAGAAATTTAATTTTTTACTCAAAAAATCTTCATAAAAATCTAAAATATTTACCCAAAAATAGATATCATCTAATGAAATGATTTTATGTTGTAACAATTGTGCTGCTAATATATATAAAGATCTTGGTACATTTGTTTCATTATTATTGCTTAAAAAACTAAATTTTGTCGCTAATACTTCACTAACAATTTTCGGATCTTTCATATATGAACAGATTAATGGTATAAATAGTTTTGTATCTTTTGGTTTATTTTCGAAACTTTCCAATATTATATCCAATACACGATTTGGATCTAAATTGAAACAACCTATTAGAGATTGTACAATATCTAATAGATGTTCATGTGTTATATTATCGCCAAATTCTTGATTAAGTTCGGTTTGTAATTTTGCAAAACCTTCACATTCTTCACGAAATAAATTGAATTTTCGTTGTTTATAACTAGAAAAAATCAATATTGTTAGCAATCATTAAAATCTATTTCTTGTAGATTAAAACTAAGTAGACAGTCTTGTTTTGCAGTAACAATAATCTTGGCACATGTCTTCAATCAATTTCACAACTTCAAAAACCGACTTTCCCTTCGATTTTGTGCCTATAATTGATAATAATTTATGCAGAAAAGTATACTTACTATAGTTTTGTTTTAACTTTGATAAATTTAGAATAAAATGTTCGATTCTTTAAAATGCCAACTTCTTGTAATGTATCGATTTCTAGACGTTCTTTCAACAATTTATCGGATAGTAATTTTTCACATTCTTTCACAATATAACAGAAATTATGTCGTTCTTTGGAATCATCATTATGATCTTGTATTGATGATGCATCAGTTATACTTAAAATATCTAAAATTATTGATGGTACATCTGGATGTAGTGTAACTAATTCTTGTAATGCTGTCACAACAGATTCAATTTTTATTTGTCCTTTCAAACCACGATCAATTAACGTGTTTATATTTGTAATGAAACCAGTAATTTTTCCATTTTTATCAAATATTGGTGATTTATTCTCATCTTTAACTAATTGTATACAAGTTTTTATGCTGAAAATTTATCAAAATATTAATAAAATCCATATAAATCAGACGCAATACTGAAAACTGAGGTTGGAATATTGTTGATTATAATATCGCTAATTTTAATTAATAATTATATAGATTGTTATGTTGGCGAATTCTTAATTAATTAAATTACAACTTAATTAATTACTTACAATTCATTTTTTCCTGATTTTTCCCAATTTTTCCAAACATCATTACTCACAACACCTGCCATTTTTCACTACACGCTCAAAAGAACAGGTTAGTCAACAAAACAAACCAAAAAATCCCTATCCGGGAAAATTCCACTATAATTTTAGGTGTGTTTCATAAATTCACGACACGACCCGTTTTTTAGATACTCAGCATGTTTAAGCGCTAGGAATGATGGAGGGTAGTTTCGTAAATAGTGAGCTTCATTTATAAAGGAAGAATTAGTGTTAATATGCTAATAAACAAATAT
>JAZBHA010000639.1:18153-29763 GCA_037464855.1 Iselma pallidipennis
CTGTTATATTCTTTTTTTTTTAACAATTTCCTTATAATTTAATACGAAATTGATATCTTAATTAATTAAATTAAAGGCTACCAACTCCAACAGCCAAAACGGTCACGAATCATTAAACTTTAACAACAAAAAATATCCAGAAAAATGCGTATTCATTGAAATCTATATATTCTTATTTGTAAAAAAGTCAAAATTATCTTTTAATTACAATTTTCATTACTAAGAAAACCATTAATTAAAATCAAATAAAAGGACAAATTTTAATTATTGTTTTGGCACACAAAAAAAAAGATATGCTCATATAAAAACTTGGCCAACAAATAAAAAATTACTGTATTACTGTATTACTCAGATTAACAAAAAAAAACAATATGAAGACTTTATTGATTTTCGCTACGATTTTCACAGTCTTTGAAGTTCATGCTGTAAGTTAATTTTAGGTCAGTTTAATTATTAGAATTCTAGACATTATTCCTTTTGTCGATAGTTGGACGCAGAATTCGTGAAAAAATTTATGGGAAAAGTCCAAAAAGCTGCTATAGAATGTATGGATGAAACGGGCGCAACTGGTGGTAAGCTTTACTGCTTCGAGACACACGAAAAAAAATAAACAAACTCACAAAATTTTAATTTCAAAAATTTTTTTAGACGACATGGGAGAATTAATAGCAAGAAAAATACCACCATCAACGCATGAGGCGAAATGTGTGCTTTTCTGCATCAATAGAAAATTCGATATTGTTGTTATTTCAAATATAAAGCATTGTTCTTTTGAACTGATTTGTTCCTTAATTTCCAGCAAACTGCTAGCGGTGAGGTTGATAAAATTGGTGCCCTTTTAGCCTTAGATGATTTGAAAGCTGCTGATCTTGATTTATATAAACAAGTATTGCAAATATGTATAGAATGTGAAGATCAAGGTAATTTTTTTATAAATAATGATAATAAAAAACATGTGTTTGATAATTAAAAAATTTTAGTCAAAATTGAAGCCGATCCTTGTGAAACTGCAACAAATATGGCAGTCTGTTTTCAAAAGGAAGCAAAAGCTGTAAGTTTCTTCAATTTTTCAATTGAAAAAAGGCTTTATTTTTGGAATATTGTTTGTTTCAGGCGGGACTCAATGAAGGATTGTTTGCAAAATAATTTTATAAAAAGTAAAATCCAGAATTGTACTAACATTAGTTAGAAATAAAGCATTTAACTGAAAATTTAGTTTCCAATTTTTTAATTAATAGAGAGATTTTGATACATTTTCAATAAAAACCAAAGGATATACGTTAAGCCAGTGGTCGGAAAACCGTGGCTCGCGTGCCACATGTGGGTCTTTAGCCCCTTGAATGGCTCTCCCGCAAATGACCGCGTGTGGGCGCTAACTGTGGTATTCCACATCCATTGACGTTAAAGACATGCATTAAAGCACTAATCATTGTAAATGTAGTAGTACTTATCAGTTGTTATCAGCCAGAAAAATTCATGAAATCAAATCAATCATCCAGTTTTGGAAATTATTCATGATAAATTCACAAATATTAACTACATTTTCCAACAGGTTTTTCAATTATTCATAATCGCTGATGATTTTGCATAATCTTCGATTAATCAAATTGGCAGTAACATACCTTGATACCTTCATTATCCATGTTTTCCTTGACAATTTGGCTCTTCTCTAGAAAGTTTGCCGACCCCTGCGTTAAGCTGAATGATAACGTTAAATACTAGTAGATAATGAAGGTAAATTCCGCAAATCGCTTGTTTCACGGTGTGCCAAGCGCCTCGTCTTTTTCTAACAAGATTTAGCACTACTTCCTTAGCGTGTAACATTAGTTACAGCACTAATTCTGGGTAAAAAGCGATGGGTCTTTGTCTATCTCTATCAGGATTTAGCGTTTCGCTGAAAGGGCTTAGCCAAAAATTTTACAGAACATATTCAGTAAACATAATGCAATGACTCAACAGATCCTCCATTGCGACGTCACTTTCTACCAGAAAAAAAGTTTATTTCGTTTGTGCAAGTTTGTTCTGTTCGAGCAAGTAGTGAATTAATAAAACGCACCCTAATGGGAAACACTATTTTTTAGCGCCAAATTTAAATCTACCGTGACCACAGTCATACATTTCCTTTTTTCTTTCGTAGCACTCCATTGTGTATTACCTTCCACCGAACAAATCATCTCACTTGACTAGTTGTAAGGAGTTTTAAGAGGACAAAATGGGAAAATTCGTTTTAATTTCCTTTTCTGAACAGGAAACATGGAATGTTAGGTTAGGAATTTGAATTTCCCACAATTGTGTCGTCATGTTTCTTTATATGCATGTAGACATTAATTTACGGAACCGCATATGATTGGTCAACGATTAAGTAAAATTTACTCATTTGCGTATATAGCGTCATTGTTCTGTCGAATTGTCAAAGGTGTCAGTCAACTTTTTTTAACCAAAAAATTTTCGAAATTTTTCATTATTATTGAAGGGGCAAAAAAACTAATCTATTTCTAGTTGAGAAGGTCACTGTTTGATTAAAAAACTGAACCATGCAGTGTGTAAGTTGCTAGTTAACGAATTCAATTTTTCTTCTATAAATGTTTTCCAAAATTTCGAGTAATTTTCTACTTCAAGATGTACCGAGAAAATCAGCAAAACTACGTGAAAAACTAATAAATATCGATTGGAAATTGATAAAAATCATCAAACAACAACAACAACATAATACAACAAAATTACGTATTGATATTGTAATGGCTGAAAGTAGTAAAAATGGTAATCGTAGTAAAAATGATAACAGTAGTTCTAATAGGATTAATAGCAATGTTGATGTATCAAAAATACAAAAACACCAACAACAACAACAACACCAACATAATCGTAGAAGACAACAATATAGACAGGAAAGTATCGACCAAGCACGATCACTGTCATTACCACAATTATCATCATATAATAGTAACAACAATAATTTGTTTATAAATCCTGTAAATCTCGTACAACAATGGGTAGCTGTGAATAATTACCAACAATTATCACAATTTGATAATTTTGTCAATTATACAATGCCAGTATTTCAACCGTATTCACAATCAATGTACTTTCACAGACCACCAAGAGTCAATCATCAATGGACACGATCATTATGTAAAAAACCTGGTAATAAAACAACAAAAAACACTCAAATTTTTATTAATATAATTCTCTATTGTTTATAAATAGTAGTCGAAGAAGATCCCACAGTAAATGGAGCTAGATATTGGGAAGAATTACCGGTAGATAATTCAAAACTGGGCCTTGAATTTACTGTAATGTCGTACAATGTATTGGCTCAAGATCTATTACAACAACACTCATACCTTTATAATGATTGTAGAGGTTCTGCTTTAAGTTGGACAACACGATGGAAGAACCTATATAACGAAATTGCTCAATTTAGTCCAGACGTATATTTATATTATCCCCATAAATTCCTATTCGTTACAAAAAACCGTTTTGTTTGTAGATTTTATGTTTACAAGAAGTTCAAGAATCCCATTTAAAGTCACATTTTCAACAATTGCAACACTTAGATTATGCTTGGATCTATAAACGGCGTACAGGTGTACGAACAGATGGTTGTGCAATTTTTTATAAAACAACTAATTTAAATTTAATTGAACATATAACTGTTGAATATAAACAATCAAAAGCACCTGTATTGAATCGTGATAATGTTGCTATAATTGGAAAATTTGCATCGAAACAATCACCAAATCAACAATTCGTTATAGCTACAACACATTTATTATATAATCCGAAACGACAAGATGTACGTTTAGCACAAATACAATTATTATTAACGGAAATTGATCGAATTGCCTATAAACCAACAGATATTCAGTAATTTTATGTTTTATCTATGATTTTTGTGTTATATTTATTGATTTGTTGTAAATTTTCCAGACATTCATATCTTCCAGTTATTATAACGGGTGATTTGAATTCAACACCTGATTCTGAAGTTTATCGATTTCTAAGAGATGGACTTTTAAATTATGAACATTTACCAAAGAGACAACACACAAAAGGATTGCTACCGTCAACGTTAAGAATTACAGGTAAAGTTTAACGAACACAATGCTACATTGGACGTTAACGTTAATCCTACTCCATAAAAAGAAGGCAAATGGGGCTCGTGTGAGAAATTGCGTGTTTTTCTCCACCAGAATGATAGGACGTTTATACTTCTAAGCATCCAATCAACTCAAATGGTTCAAAACTTGAAGAGACCACTTTCTCGCCATGATCATCATCTGATGGAGAAAGTGACGCAATTTCCGAACGAATTGATGGAGGTGCATGGACCCCATTATGCAGACTAGTTTGTCCTGCCTTTCTATGAAGATTTAACGTTACCGTCTTAGCGTATGCCCGGTAAAAAGTCTAATATCGTTTTAAAACAATTAGATCAATGTCAGCATGCTGATCTGATGCCGAAACGACAAGTTAATGAAATTCTACCTAGATCTGAAGAAGATAAAATAATCGAATTAGAACATAGTGAACGTCAATCAAATAATAATAATAATAATAATAATGGTGATAATAATGATAATAATCGAAAGAAATTTGAAGATCGTCATTTATTCTCATCCGGTACATTATCACATAAATTATCTTTAAAATCTGTTTATAATCATGGTGATAACACTGATATAGAAGGTACAACGTTTCAAGATCGTTGGTTATCAGTTGATTACATATTTTACAGGTAATACGAATTTATTTATAATAATATTAATATACAACACTACAGTGTGATCTACAAAATTTATAAACAAAGTATACCATGATGAACGTATGTCTTGGATCAGTGACAATTCACCTGCTTACTACAGTAGCGCCATCTGTACAGATTCAAATTAACTTTCTTATATTCTAGTAGGGCTGGGCAATATTGGTATTTTGATATCGATATTTCGATGTTCGACAATATCGATAAGTAAATTGTTAATAAAATAACTACATATTGACAAAAATAAATAAATATTTGCAGTAGCCAACGATCCATGCTGTCAACATAAAATATCGAAAGATATCGATATCATGCATCGATATTTCGATAATTCGATATATAGATAAAATTTAAAAGTGACATCGATATATGATATTATATTGAAGATCGCACCCAGTCCTATATTCTAGCAAAAATTCGGCTTCAGTTATCAAAACACGTCATTATTATCAACCTAGCTTAATATGACAGGTTGGTAAAGTGTCGACATACGTTCGTTACATCATTAAAAATCAACACTCACTTGACTATAAATTTTATAGATCACACGGTATTTCAGGTGTGAAAGTAGGCGATTGGGTCGGTATTACAGTTGTCGATCAGTTTGATTTAATAGAGTATGCATCAAGTTACCGACCTACGTTCCTATTAAGTTCACTGTCTCCTACTTTGGCCTGAAATAGTGTTGGACACCCGGTAATAATCGTGTTTTTTTTTTCTTTCTTTGCAGTAAAACTGAAGGAGAAACTGATAATTTACATTTAATGGCTCGTTATCGTCTACCAACCGTTTCTCAATTACATAATGTTAAAATACCAAATAGAGCACTTGGTTCTGATCATCTATCGTTAATTGCTAAATTTAAATTGGATATTGATTGATTGATAATTGACTGGAGTTTAAACGAATTTTAGTTGAATTTTCTAAATGAAATCAGAATTATTTGTTAATTTTTTGTCTCTTGAATAGTAAATAAAAACAAAAATTTAGAGAGGTGAAATTTTTTTTATTTGTATATTATCATTATTTTTGAACAACATAATAATATTTTATTTTATTTTAATTTATTTATTTAAACAGAATTTACCTATTTGATTGCACAACACAAACAGGATAACATATTATACAGGATAGAGTGGAATAAGTAACTTTCCAACTAGAGCAACTACCGTTTCACATCTATCGTGTTAATTATTTTTTATTTTTTATAATATATATGTATAATATATGCATATGTGTGTGTGTATATGTGTATAAAGGTGATTAAATTCCACTAGTGTTAATGTGATTTTTTTCTATGTGTGCGTGTAAAATTCGGTGTTTGTTCCCTGGCGCACAATAGAGAACTATCAGCGAATTATTACAATTTTTTTTTCGTGCTCCACACCCAACAAATACAAAAATAAAACAACCCAAAAGGGACAATAAATAGATTTGATTATCATTAAATGTATTTAAAGTCTCAGTTGTGGTTGTTCTAGTTTTGAATTGAGATGTGGATTTGACGGAAATTTTTCTTTTTCTTATTAAAGACCAATCGTGCACTAAAATTAGTCTTTACAAGAAAACAAAAAAAACCGTTTCATCTAAATTCCTACAAATCTACGAAAGGTGAAAACAATTTTAGCGCGAGTATCTGTAATAAGTACAATATTATTCGAAAAGCATTTACACAATAATTAGAATTATATAGGATGGTTTTAAAAAGTTTAAAACATTTTTTTTGACTCAATTCCCTACATTAATAATAGCTATACACACAACATCTAGAATTAAAAGTATAAAGAAACAAACAACCATCATCAATATAGTACATTAATTTTTTTGCGTTTTTTTGAAGATTTATAAAATTTTTTTTCTTAACAGGAAACAACAAGCACGATACATGCAAATAGAATTATATAACGTTAGCTTTTAGATTTTTTATACAGTGTTAGAAAACATTTATGTTTGTTTCGCAAATTATATGTTCTTCTTATAATATATATAATATTTATAAATATTTAAACAAACGTAAGTCCTAATAGTGAAAAAAAAATGACTTAAATGTGAATCGTCCAATAGAAAACCTGAATTTTTAAACAACACTTTGAAAGATTTATAAAGAAAAACCCTACTACAACAAGAGGACGTATTTTCAATGAAGCTATATGATGTCTTTTTTTTAAATATAATGTTTACGTGAATAACTAGGAAAAAACTATACAAATTCAGGTTTTCTATTGGATAATTCACTATATATACCTAGTTGGTATCTGATTTAAACATCCACCACCATCTTTTTATGTATATCGGTATTACCGACTACATTACAAAATTCCTCAAATGAAATTTTACCATCTTCATCCTTATCAGCAAACAGAATCGTCTTATCAACGATCTGTTGTAATTGTGTATCTTTCAAATTATTACCGACCATCATTTTCAACACCTAGAATCAATTGATAACACAGACCAAAAGTAGCAATTATTTTTAAAACTACATGAGAATTACCTGAAATAATTCCCCATTTGAGATGAAACCATCATTATCCATATCGTAGATACGAAATGCAAAACGTAATTTTGATAATTTATCACCTTTTACACTAAATTGTGACACACCTTGGATGAATTCTACAACAAAAAAAAAAAAAAATGAAGAAATACAGGAGAAACAAACAATACAATGAGAAATAGGATAGATATAGAAAAATACAACAACTATATGGGTATTTTTAGAGCATTATTTGAAGGAGAACTATATAAACATAAACGTTGGCTAAATTTAATTTTAGGACACCTGACACATTCTTAATTTTATCAAATAATCGCTCTTATTTATTAATATTATTAGTATAGAATCAATAATAATAATAATAATAAAATTGATGGACTATAAAATTTAATAGTTAAATTTTAAACCAAAAAGGGCAAAGGCTAGATCTTTATCGAAAAGTACTACAGTTGTTGGACTTTAAAATGATCTCAAAACCAGAACTGTGAGTCAGAGTCTTGTGTCCTTATATAGTTTCGATTTGAACATGTGCTTAACTTAAATCGACTTAAATCCGTTCAAATATTGCCAAGTCTTTTTACTAATTGTAGCCACGTGAAAAAATTCACTTGGAAACGTGTAGATTGCGGAAAAATATTTCTCTCTCTAATCTATCTATTATTTTGTGTTTTATGTAGGCTGTAAACCTGGCAAAAATATTTGTACTCTACACTTACAGTGTCGTCACTTTTATTTAAATATACCTGTAGAACAACAACAATATCAACAAGAAAAAAAAAACATGTTTAGCTTCATGAAATATATTCCCAACAATCACCTATTCATTTTATTTCAAAGGGATTTCATTTAAATACAGTACATTGTGTATGGGGGTATTTATCTCGGTGGTGGTGGCGGTGGTTGTGGTTTCTTCCCTCCCCCTCAGATATACATGTATCTCGTCCCCACATTTAAGGCCGGCGCATATTTGGACACAAGAAACAGAGGCAGGGCAGGACAAAGCAGTTCAGGTCATGTAAGTTAATGAAGCATCGCATATTGCCGCGCAGTGTAGGGCAGTTCAGTTCAGTACTTTTTGAACAGAACTGTCCTACACTGCCCTGCTCTGTGCTGCCATGTGTGCCAATATGCGCCAGGCTTTAGACGAGTCACAAGTCAATGTATATAGAAACGAAATAAAGGGCATTTATTTCATAGAATATCCCCACACAACAGTCGTAAAAACGTAATAAAAATTTTGTTCTTATAAGAAATTGTTTTTGCTATAAATGATACGAATAGAAAAATTTATGATTATAGGATATGTGTACGTCAATAAAACTACGACATACGTTTTTTAATTAAAATTCTTTAACCATATTTGTAGGTCAAAGTTTGGTTTGAACTCTTTAGACCAGTTTCATAATCCTGTAAAGTCATATGCACCCTTATTTATGTCCTTTCCCACACCCACTGGACTTACAGTATGATCTATAAAATTTATAGTCAAGTGAGCGTTGACTTTGTGTGACGTAAGAAACGTATGTCTACACTTCATCTGTGAAATTGCTATATACAGCTTGGTGGCAAGCTTCTAGGTACGTAGGCGAAAAGAGGCCAGGGCGGGAGTGAGAACACTTTATAGAGATTTTGTATAAGGGCAACAGAGACAAAAATTGGTGTGTTTGGGTAGAAGTTTACCTGCACTGGACAATGAAGAAGCCCCCTCCTTCACGTTGTACATTTTTGTCACTGTTGCCCTTATATTTACAAAATCGCTATAAAGTATTCTCACTCCCGTCCCGGTCTCTTTTCGCTTATGTACCTAGAACCTTGCCTCCAAGCTGTATATGGATCGTTGTTGTTAAAATAAATTAATATTTAACACTAAACTGGACAAATTCATAAAATCTATGTAATAAGTAGCTGAAGTAGCATGCACGCAAGGACATACGTTTATGACAAATTTTATAGATCATTGATGTTTATTATGAAACTGGCCCATTGTGTCTCACAAACAGTAAATAATCACTTAATTTTGTAATAATTTCAAAACGGATTTCCTCTTTTACAACCCTATTCCTCCTAAAAGCATAATCGATCATAAATAATTTATTATAATAATCAAATTTAATTGTACTTTCAATAATGCATCGAGTGCACACCACTATTTCAGGTCAAAATGGGCGATGAATCAAAAATGTAGTAAGTCGTTGATTACCTCAGATTCAATAGTCAATCATAATTTAACATTTGAAGATTTTATTAATTAGATTTAATTGGTGTGAAGATATATATTCTAACCTAAATAGAAGTGTCAACAAATGTCAAATGTAATCAAGTACGAATCAAGCTACAGACATACGTCCCCAATCCACTGCCTACTTTGACATGTAATAGTGTTGTACACCCGGTATATGCGACCTAATCAATCATTATTATTATTATTATTATTATTGTCCCTTTTTCTGCTAGTTTATTGTTTATTACTGTTTGCTCTAATTGTAAGTGTTTTTTAGTACAGAATGCAAATATTACCTTTAAAATCCACTTCACCATTACCATCAGCATCGAATATATCGATAACACGTTGTACCAATGGATTTTGTTGTAATTCAGGTAATGACATGAATTCATCAATACTTAAAGCACCAGAATTATCCAAATCTAATTTACGAAAACGTTTTCCGAGGCGTCGTATCTCATCGGCGTCAACTTTAAATATTTTCAACAAAATGTCCCAAAACCAAGAAAAAAAGAAGAGAAAAACAAGCAAAATATAATAAAAATTATAATAATATTAGGTTTTTTTTTTAAGGTAAATTGGATCATTTCACTTACAGTTTGAGCATAGCTCCATGGGCAGGGAGCTTTCATTACCCTGTCAATAAAAACACACAATAATTAATAATTGAATTGTTTCAATCAAATATTATCGAAAAAAAATTATATGATAAGATTTGTTGATTTTTTTTGTTCCCTTGAATGGGCTTGCCCCTGGAAATTAGGCTAAGCTGGAAACATGAAAATGTTGCCAATGGAAATCCTGAGATTTTCCCATTGGAATATCTAGTTGAATTTCTATTTTTTATTTTTGATAAAAACATCTCTCTTATCAGTAGAAATGTTTGCCATTGTTTTGATAATAATCATTACATACCATGGTTGCTTAACTTGGACACACGAATGATTGATAAACCCCGATTTTTCTTTTTTTCTAATACTAATCTGTTCCCCAAATGAAAGACGAATTACTACTGAAATAATGGAATAGGTGGCGCTATTATTGAGCACTTTTTTCTAGGGGAAAATGTATTTATTCGAGTTCAACACTGGACAAGTTTGAATTTGGCCGCGAAATTTAATTGGAACTAATTAAAATCAATTGGAAGTTTAATTGAACTTTAATCACTTCCAATTATAATTATTGGAAAAAAATTCATCAATTTGTAGGGATTTACTACTTACTGAATTGTTTTTTAATGATTTGTTTAGGATATTTTTCATGATTTTTATTCGGAGAAAAACTAAATGAAAATCTTCACTATTGAATTTTGAACCATTCCAGAAGCTTGTTCGACTTAATTTAAACCAATTAACCAATTTAAGTGTTATTTAATTGATTCTGTAATAATCGATGGTATGATTTCATTTAAAATCCGTTTTTTTTTCTAGAATTTTTTGCATAATTTTGAAATTTCAAAAAAAATTAAAAAATAATGGAATTTTCCGTTATCCTACTGGAAAATTCGATTTTTCCTTTAAATAATCTTCTAGAAAGTTCAATTTTTTTGTGTTTAATCACCACGTGTTATTTCTTCAATTGGCAATCCTGTACAATTGTCGATTTCTTTCTAATCCTTCCAGATTGTATCATTAAAACCGATATGTTAGAGTGAAACAGTAAATTTCTGGAACTTTCCAATTACTAGTGACTTTTGTGTTTTTGTAGTTGGTACTTTCCACATTGAAGTTTGGCTGATTGTCTGATTTTTATTAGAACTTTGGTGCCGGCACGTTTCTTTTGCCTGCGCGAAAATTTAGTGAATTTATTCAAGTGATTTACGTGATTTTATTGAAAAAAATCGTGATTTACTAATTATTCGATTGGAATTGTCGAAATAAACTGCCAAAATGACGGCAATGCCAGTTATTGGAATTGATTTGGGCAATGAATCTTGTTATGTTGCCGTTGCAAAATCTGGCGGTATTGAAACTATCGCCAATGATTATAGTTTACGAGCTACACCGTAAGTAATTTGATTTGATTTTATTCGATAAATAGCCCCCAAAAAAGGGGCTATCAATTTGGCTTTGTTCTTTTGTTTTTTGTTTAATATAAAAATCAAGTACGCTTTGTCGCCGTCTTTTT
>JAZBHA010000639.1:29865-51581 GCA_037464855.1 Iselma pallidipennis
TAAAAATCGAATTTTGGGGGTGGCTGCCAAGAACCAACAAGTCACCAATATGAAAAATACCGTATACGGTTTGAAACGATTAATTGGAAGAAAATTCCGTGATCCACAAGTTCAAAGGGAATTACAAATTCTACCATTTAATGTAGTTGAAGTAGCTCAAGGCAATATTGGAATTAAGGTTTGATTCATGAACATTTAACGATGAAAAGACACGGGGGGAAAACTATTGAATTTTTCATTTCCAGGTGAATTATTTAAATGAACAACATACCTTCTCACCGGAACAATGTCTAGCTATGTTATTAACAAAATTAAAAGATATAGCAACGAATGCATTACAAGCACCGGTCAATGATTGTGTCATTTCTGTACCATCATATTTCACAAATAATGAACGTAAAGCGTTATTGGATTCAGCAGCAATTGCAGGCTTGAATGTATTAAGATTATTTAATGAAACAACTGCCACTGCATTATCATACGGTATCTATAAACAAGATCTACCAGGTCCTGATGATCCTTCAAGAAATGTTGTTTTTGTTGATTGTGGCCATTCATCATTACAAGTATATGCATGTGCATTCAATAAAGATAAATTACGTATGATAACAACAGCTTCAGATCAAAATCTAGGTGGTAGAGATTTTGATTTAGTATTAGCTGATTATTTTTGTAAAGAGTTCCAAACTAAATATAAAATGGATGTTAAATCGAATGCACGTGCATTTTTACGATTATTAACAGAAGTTGAGAAAGTTAAAAAACAAATGTCAGCTAATTCAACAACATTACCATTAAATATTGAATGTTTCATGAATGATAAAGATGTACATGGTACTATAAAACGGGCTGATATGGAAGAATTATGTAGTCATCTGTTACAGAGAGTCGAAGCTACATTGAAACAATGTTTGGATCAGTCAGGTAAGACTTCAAAAATATATATCTCTATCTTGTTCTGATAATTCTTGTTAAAGGTCTAAAATTGGATGAAATCTATTCGGTTGAGATTGTTGGCGGTTCAAGTCGTGTCCCATCAATTAAACAATTAATCGAAAAAGTGTTTAAAAAATCCGCCAGTACAACATTGAATCAGGATGAAGCTGTTAGTAGAGGTTGTGCATTACAATGTGCTATGCTATCACCGGCTGTACGAGTACGTGAATTTAGTGTAAAAGATGTACAAAATTATCCAATTTCTGTATCATGGGAAGCAAGTTCGGATGGTGAAGCAGCTGGTGATATTGAAGCATTCCCAGCCAATCATGTTGTACCATATTCAAAAATGTTGACATTCTATCGTCAAGAACCGTTCTCGATCCGTGCATTCTACACTGGAAACATTCCATATCCTGACAAACATATTGGTATAGTTTTCTTGAAGAAAAATCAATTCCATTTGTATTCTATTTTTAAATTATTGTTTTTAGGTACTTGGATTGTAAAAGATATTCGACCGAATTCAGAGGGCAAAGCTCAAAAAGTCAAAGTTAAAGTACGAATTAATATTCATGGCATTATGGCAGTGGCAAATGCTGCATTATTTGAAGCAAAAGAGTCGACAAATGGTGATAGTGTTGACGAAACTCAACAGGTTAATGAGAAAGGTGTCCAACAACAAAATTCAACTGAATCCCAACAACCACCACAACAGCAACAACAACCAAATGACCAACAACAACAACAACCACAACAGAATGATACGGATGCACCAATGGCAGATGCAACAAATAATGCTGCTCCTGAGGTAGGCTCCACTACCAGCTGGACGAAGAAAATCTCTGCCTGGTTCAGCGGGGTACGCATTTAATCCCGGCAACCTGACCTAGCAATTTTTTCTTGAATTTTCTTTTATTAAACCTTCATACCTTTTCATCTTTTTATATTAATTGTTTTTTTTTTTTTAATTCTTTTCGTGTTTGTCTTTTATTTATGTTTATAATTTATCTGCTAAGGTCAGGGGCTGGGGTTTTTTTGTTTATCCCCCATAACTCACTGATAATAAATTAAAAATTTATTGATAAGGCCCAGATATTGACTTGGGTTTAAAATTCACACATTTACTCGTTTCTAAATAACCAGATTCTAATTTTTTTTTTCATTGAATTTCAGGATGGTGGTGATAAAGAGAAGAAAAAGAAACAAATAGTGAAAAGTATTGAATTACCGATAGAATCGTTAACATTTGGTTTTTCCCAAGTGGAAATTAATCAATATACAGAACAGGAATTTAAAATGATTGCTGCTGATCGACAAGAAAAAGAACGAGCTGATGCTAGAAATGCATTTGAAGAATACGTATATGAATTACGTGGTAAATTATCACAGGATGGTGAATTAGGACAATTTATATTAGAAAGTGATCGTTCACAATTAGTACAACAATTAGATGAAATGGAGAATTGGTTATATGAAGAAGGTGAAGAATGTAATCGTCAAGTTTACAATGATAAATTAGCTGAATTGAAAGCAAAAGGTGAACCAATACAAACACGTAAAATCGAATTTGAATTGAGACCAGTTGTATTGGAAGATTTCTCGAAATCATTACAACTCTGTATGAAGTTCCTCGATCAAATTAAGTAAGTTTTTGGTCTTTTTCAATTGAAATTCTTAATTAATTCTTGTAATTTTAATTTTAAAAATAGGGAGAATAATCCGAAATATGCCCATTTGACTGATGAGGATATAAAGAAGGTTGATCAAGCATTTAAACAATCTTATCAATGGTTAGAACAGGCTAGATCAAAATTAGTAAATGCCGCGAAACATTTACCACCGCCAATAACTATAGCTCAAATACGTCAAGAGAAAAGTACATTTGAAACAACAGTTAGTCCAGTTATTAATAAGCCACCACCGAAAGCACCTTCACCACCAAAAGAACAACAACAACAACAAAAATCTGGTGATGATAAAGCAGAACAAAATTCAACAACAGAACAACAAAATCAACAAGAGCCATCACAACAAAACGATAAACAACAACAACAGGAGAATATGGAATGGTCTTCAAATTAGGTGTGAAATTTAATTATAAATTAATCAAAACTATTCTATTTATGAATTATTGCTTGAACACAATTTAGGGAGATGGTTTGTTTGATTTTATTTTAGTTCCGTTTCTTACACACACATACACGTACACACAGGAACCATTTCTCGAAAATGCTGTATTTAGCAAAAGGATTTTTATTTACATTTTATTCTAATTTAATTATTTTACTTAATATACATAAATATTATATTATATTATTATTTTTGGAATTATTTTGAAAACTGTAGTGATGTTATATGCAGCATCTTCATTTAATAACAAATCATGGATTTCTGTAACCCAATTAATGATTTTTTTTTTTTTTAAAAGTAAATTATACACTTAATGGACAGTTGAGCACGATTGCTGTATTTGAAATGCATTTTTTTTCTTCAGTTGCGTAGCTCCGATCGTAGCTTCATTCCATTTAAGTCTCGTAACTCATTTTTTTTGTTGTAATTTTTTAAATTGTGTTTAATAAAATATTAGAAACTTAATAATATTGCACTTTTTTGAAACATGGCATAATTTGGAGAAAACCAAAGACAACTTCACTGCCCGCCAACATAGTCATGAGGACATTCAAGATTTTCTCCAATGTTAATGTTGGATGTTGGATGAAAAATACGTAAACGGCACCCAGGATTGTTCCAATTGTTAACAACATAGCGAAGGCCGTCGTTAGATCTAAACAAGAGGAAAAATCGATTTTAGTGAATTTTGAGTTTTTCCTCTTTTTATTTACCTCGATATTGTTCTTTGAATTTTCTAAAGATGAGTATTTTAGCAATTTCGAAAAACAAACAGGCAAATGTCACACTAGCATCTCGGCCAATATCCGGTGTTGAAACAACACTACGATATTTTGCGATGGCCATTATTGATTCACATGTTGCGAAAACTGGATAATAATACACATTTAAATACATTAAACATTCAAACATCAATTCTGGATCTAGATTCATGTTGTCGGCGGCCTAAATTCAATGTTTAACTGAATTCTGGTTGGTTGTTATTTCCAGATCATTGGCCATTTTGATGTATTTTTAGCACACAGGAAGAGCCCCTCTCGTTCTAAATCTGTACCTTGGCGGAAAATTCAATGAAAATACAAAATTTTAAAGAGTAATTTATTGAAATTTCGATTATTTTATATAAAAAAAAGGGGGGAAAAAATTAGAAACATGGTGGTCCCATACAGCGTCGTTTTTTGATCAATCGTTTCGGACACGGTATTCCACCATTGGCAGCATAACGTAGAACACTTCTCGATTTTTCCGAACTGCCAACACCACAAGTACTACTGCATGGTGTCCATTGCGACCATTCAGAAACTGCACAATCTACCGGTAAATTGCCAATCTGGTTGATTGGTGAGTTTTGTATAAGATTGCCTACAAATCCGTCACGAACCACACGACAAGCCTCCATACATTGTTCACCTGTTAGGAAATTATTACGATTGCCCCGGCAACCGCCGTAAATGAACGGTATACACATTCCTTTACTTGGTTCAAAATACCAACGATTAAAATAACCACTACAAGGTCCCGGTTCACTTTTTTCCATACAAACACCTGAAACCAAGATCAATCAAAAATTTTGACAACTCTTGGTGTGTTGAAATTGTTACGTTTAGCTGTTGCCATATCGATTGTACAATCCGGTGTATCCATACAAGGACTTTGTTGCATCAATTCCACTCTCGAACTGCATTTCTGTTGTAATCCCGGTTCAACGAGTAGTAACCGTGTCCGGAATTTAACACCTTGACCACAAGAAGCACTACATGGACTCCAATCACTCCAATCTGTTGTTGGACACATTGGATCTTGAATTTCTGGAATTTCATTAGCACATGGTGGTCCCATACATTTATCTTTTTCAACTGTTGTAATATGTGGACATTTTTTTCGACCCATTTTATCCAAAAATCGGCGTGTTCGCATTACGAAACCAATACCACAAGTTGAGGAACAACTCGACCATGCACCCCATTCGGTGGTAGCACAAATACCATCATTTTCTAAACCTTCAATCGAATCATTTTCATTGGAATTCGGTTGGATTGTATCACCACCATCACATTCTGGGATTGCAGCTACACACATTTCTTTAGAGACTAATTGTCGAGCACATTGGAACATGGTAGCTTTTTGTGGCATTCGGTATTCTCTAGTTCGCATTCGTAGACCTTTACCGCATGTCACCGAACATGGACTCCAATCAGTATAATCAGTAACAGCACATTCGGCTAGAAATTGACAAAATCTTAATTTTGAAGTACCTTGGTTTTGATTAAAAGCAAAATTTACGTCTAGAAACTTCTTCAGTATTTTCACTGGTATCAACTTGAGCATTTAAAAAGGTTTCGTCGCAATTCTTTGGTATTACTTTCTCACGTTTCAAATACAATTTAGCTAATGGTGTCATCTCTTTTTTGGTCGGATCATAAAATGGTGATCTTGGATCTTCTGGGTAGGTTGTTGTGATACGGTACATTCGTTCCCTTGGTTTTGTTTCAGCATTAGGTGACTGAAAAGTTCCACCAAGTTACTAAATTTGTTGTAACTCTTGGGAAATTATCAAAGGACAATGGTGGGGTTACATATGGGATTGGCCCACTTTGGGGAAAGATGAATACACGGAAAATGTTCAGGAGGTTCAATTGAACCTTAGCTCAGCTTTGTGGTCATGTACGGTTCTTTCCTAGTGTAACCCCAAAAATGCCAAAATAATTCAACAATTTACCATGTACGTTACACCACTATCAGTACCGGCGTCATACGGGAACAAATCCACTACAAGATTCTCGATCCATGTACAATTCTTCAAACACAGATTCAACCCATTCACACCGACAACCCAATCAGGTGTGGGTCCAAACATTGATGCTAATGAAATCAAATGATGACGACGATCAACTTTAAAATTTGCCGATGTATTTGTATTAACATTAGGATACCATAAACCGGCTGCTTTAATAATTGTCCTTAAATAACGACTTTTTGCACGTAATTCAGTTTCCATTAAACGTACTGAACCCCATTCAGCTAAACTACGGAAACCTTCAGATGCTATCTGCCCTTCGCCCCAAAACGAAAAATTACGCTCATGTGAAGCACCAATTACATCCGAGAAGTGTGTTAACCATAATGAGAATGGGAAATCTTTTGGGTGGGTTTCTTTCGACCAAATACCTTCAAACACCAACTAAAAGAGAGTATTTTGAGACTACAGGCACGTTGAAGCATTGCACATCGCTCCCCCAGGACCAACAACGACTTTCATGCTAGGTTCCAAGCTTTGTATGCTTTAGGCGATGGTCCTGATGGGGTGATGTGCAGTGCACGAGCAGATTTTTCTCTCCCAACTTTTGCCACTCTTTTAAAAAAATAAAATAGCTTCCTCTTTATTTTCAGAGAGAGAAAAGCAAAGTTGGAAGAGACAAATCTCTCCCTAAGAAATATGTTGTTTTAGATTACATTATATTTAGCCTCATCACAAGCACAGCAATCATTCTCATCATATTTCATATCTTTGTCAGTTAGTTCACAGAATGTCTTCGTCAAACGACCATCATCGGCATACCAATGGGTAGAATCTTCGAGTACCATAGCCCTTTTTGTAGAAAAATCATTGTTTCTTATCAGATCTTCTTTTTGTTATTGAATTTTACCTGAAATTAACACAACCAGATCCTGGTGGTGGTGCTGTCCACATGAAAAACACCTCAGTTTTTGGTAAATCATTAATTTCCGATATTGTATTAATACATTCTTCATTAAATTTCGATAAAGTATCACCGAATAATTGAAAACTTCCCACTTTCTGTGGTGATAATAAATTCTCTGTATCATTTGCAGCTTCTACATTGATAATAAAACGTTGAAAATGTTGAATTTTATCAAAAGACCTCGAACCCATTAAATATACTGCATAATATATAGATTTATAAGAATTTTATAAACAAAGAAAATAGGAAAAAAAATTAACTTACAAGTATAAACTTTGCCCGGAACATATCTATCCGGATCAGTATTGATTTTGATTTGGAAACCATTATCACCTGGTAATTTTGCAACTCTAGAATGATAAACACTAGGTTCTCGTGGACAAGCCAAAATCAATGTTGCCCAAAAAAACAGAAAGAAACCTTTTAGTAGCATGCTGTTACCAGTGTTTGCAACATACAACTAAACTATTTTGTAATTAGGAATATAGTCTTATTATCCATTTTTGACCCCAGATAAGTTGAGGTTAATAATCGAGAAGAAGGGAAAAAAAAGAAAACGAGAGAATAATTCATGAAACATTTAATTTTATTGAAAAAATTTACATCCGTTCTGTCTTCGGTAATAATAGTAATAAATAATTGTTATCACAGCTCAAACCTGGTGGCAAAAATATTCAATTTTAGGTTTGAATTGTTATTCGTAGTATGTATTATTAATTTTTTGTCTAATTTAAAATGAAATAACAAAACATTTTTATCAAAATCACAGATAAAAAATAATTCCTTTTCACTACCTAATTATTAATTCAAAAATAATTTTATTGATACTAGAAGGTTAGGATGGGACCTTCTCGATGGTCAAGAATATCTGAAACAAAACGCTTTTTTCAATAAATTATTCAAATAGCAGGAATAATTTATAAACAATAGCGTAAATAGACTAAATTATGTCATTGTTTATTTGAAGTAGTCTAGCTTTTATACCGAAAATGATAAGAGCTACAGGTCATTGTCATATAAAAGTACATCGTTTAGATAAGGCACGTGTATTGCCCATCAACAAGAATCTATTAACTAATAAGAAGAGACTATCAGTTGGATTCAAACGCAACTCTTCATCTTTATCTTCTTCTCACTCTTTATGGATATCCATAAGGAAATTTCAATTCAAGCGTCCTCACTCTTTAAAGATTTGCTTGCTCCGCCCAGCAAGCTTAGCGGGACATTTAAATCATATGTCTATCCTTGTTCCTATCGCAAGTTTATATCCCTGCCTTTTACTATGTGAAGTTATCAAATATTGGCCGAGTTTGTCAGCTGTAAATGGGTGCGGAGAAGATGAAGATGAAGATAAAAATGTGGATTTCGTTTGAATTGATTTTAACTGCCAAGTGCCAAGCAACTCCTTAAAGGAGATAGAGACAAAGATGTAGAGTTGCGTTTGAATCTAACTGAGTATTTCCTAACCTGTGGCCCACGGGCCACCCCGGGGGTTCGTAGTTCGTGAACGTTTGAAGAAATGTTATGAGCTTTTAATTATTTGGTGCACTGCAGGGTTTTAAATCTTAAGTTAAGTCTCGAGGGTCCAATTTAACAAACGATATTTAAAGAGACTCCGGGGTAAAGACCTGCCCTAGACATCGAACGGATAAGTGTCCAAGAAAGCAGTGATTATATTGCCGCCGAAAAGTGACGCCACATTCGTTCAAGGTTCAAGCGGGTGGTGGTGGAATTGACCCATCATTATGCCTTAAGATAATAGAAAAATGTCTGTTAATCCGTCGCACTAAAGGCCATCGAACAGATATGACGGAGTAGCGGGGTTATACTGTATACGAGTTATTGAATATTGAATCATCTTTAACTCTTGTAATTTGTATTGTAGCTCTTACAGGGGCGGATCTACAATGAAGCTTATGACGCTTAAGCTTCAGGGTCCCCGACCTCGAGAACCCCCGGGGCCTAGTTATAATACAGTAGAATTTAGGAAGAATAAGCCAAAGCAAGGGGGACAGCATTCTTGGCAAGAGTGAAGCAAGGATGCTGGTCATGTATTAGTAATACTGGTAGAATGATGGTTTAAAAAAGGAAAAAGAAACAATCTGGTTTTCTTTTGGTCTACGCCATTGAAGGGCTCTCTCACAAAAATTAAGCTTCAAGGCCCCTCAAAGAACATAAGTTTCAGGGCCTCTAAATGCCACTGAGCTCTTATCATTTTCGAGTATAGAGATGAGGATACCTTTGGCGATGCTCCACCATGGCAATGTAACATAGGTCAAGAAAGCATTCAACGGTACCGATTGTGCCCGTTTGTTCTCTTTCCAGAAATGGAAGGTTTGCGTGAATCCTCGCATCGTCCACAATGGATTATAGGCACCATCATCCAATTCTGTGAACAAAATTCAATAAAGAAAAACACACACACACACACACACACACACACACAATCTCTACAGAAAAAGCGTTAATTCTAAAAAATTTAGAAAAACACGAATTACTAAAACGAGATCTATAAGAGATAATCTCACCATTTGGCCCCCGTTTATTTACATCACACCAATAATAAATATGTGTTCCATCTGGTGTTATCCGTTTCGGTGGTATGATATGATGACGTACTACCCAATTTCGTTGATTATTGAAATTGAATTTTTTATGTTTCGGTAATGTACAATAACTATATATATTTTTTATTGTTAATTTATTATAATTGCCATCGAAATTTTTATTAAATTTCCGTAATATTTCAATACGATTATTATCAACACCATTATTATCATGATCATTATTAGCATTGCTTTGATTAATTTTCATTTTTGGTATTGCTGATATATTGTCAGATATGCAAAATTTTCTTATCTCTTGCGTACATGGTAATTCCTCTTTACCATTCACATTAATATAAGGACTTTCGGTCCGCATCTCTTTATCACCTAACGATAGATTTGTTTCATCGATTTGTTCATTATTTAAACTGATAGCATCATCAGCAAACTCGAATTCTGTATTATAATTAGCATTATCACGTGCTTGTTTCGTTTTTTTTCGACGATTTTTCATCTCCTCTTTACCAATTTCATAATCAGATTGATTCATTAGATTGTTTATTTGTGATTTGTTACATGTACATTTATTGTCTGGTGGACCTAATGGGGCACGTTGGGCACATTGTATCGGATCAACACATGTCCGACTATACATTTCCAATAATGTTATAGAGCCACGTTTTCGTTTTTGGAAACAACCACAACAGCTCGATTTGGATGTAGAAGAAGCAGGACCGGACCTCTCTACAACCAACAAGAAGAAAGATGATTAATTAAAAAACTTGAATCAAACTACTCTACTATAATAGTCTACTGGATTTCTTTGAAATTTTTGCGCAAAAATTTTTTGGGATCTAGTCCTGCTTCTTATATCCAATTAACTAAATTACCTAATAATTCTAGATTTTTTTGGTTAAACAAATTACCATCTCTTAAGTCTCCAGCTTCGATTTCACTAACACCATTATCGATACAGTCGAGACCTTCACTTTCTGAACGCGCCTTAACATCCAGTTTTGTCTTCCATCCGCCACGTACGAAATTATTGATATTCGAACTAGGATCACTTAAACGTCTTTGATTACGATAAACGTAAAAATCTTCAGGATCTTCATCCCAATCCGAGTCCCACATATCGGTAGCACAGAATCCTGGTTCAGAGGTTGGTGTTTCAACACCAGAACCTTTCGGTTTTGTTACAGCCATTTCAGCATGACCTTTACCTTGAGGCCCTTTCATACGCACAAATTCACAACGTTGACTGGTTGAAGTCGAAAATAAACCGAACGTCATCCTTTGGGCCATCTTTGTACTCAAACTTGATTGCTATCAAACAACAAAAATTATTCAAATTAAATTGATTAAAATTAATAGAAATCTTACTCGAGAATCGTAGACTTTTTTGAGGGCGTCATAACGTATTGAGCCCAAAAAGATAACACCTTGTACGGTACCAGCACGGTCGGCTGCCACTAATTCAACACATACCATCTCACCATCACGTACTAAAATATCATGGAAGACTTCATCGAAATTGTCTACCATGAAACAGATGTGTGGATAAGTGATCTCTTCAACTTCACCTTTGGTGTCCATTCGTCGGCGGCTAGGTGATGCATAAACTTTCTGTGAGTGTCGTTTTAGAACTTGTAACTCTTTCGGACTGGTTCTGGTACAAATTGCCAATGTTAATGTATATTCGAATTGATGGATAATTAAATTTAAATAAACGGTCTCTTCCCAATCAATATCTGGATCACCGATTGGGAGTTTCCGGCTGTCTTTACGGAAAACATCAACTTCAGTCTGGAATTTTCAAAAAAAAAAAAAGTTTCTGTATTGATGAAAAGGGGAAAAAATCAGGACGTACCTCAAATTTGGGTAAATATCTTGGTGAACCTTTGACGTGTTTCTTTCGAACAAAGAACAATAGGTCATCACAATCTATGGTTGAGTCATTTTGAAACAAGAAATGTCGAACGAAAAGGTCCGTCCAATAAGTAGTGCCTTGTAACATTACGAATCCAGAATCTGGAATTTTCAATTCTTAAAAAAAAGGCACACAAATTAATAATTAGATTAAGGTTTACCATCTTTTAATAGTTGGCGCATTTCTTTGGTACGTTGAAAATTAATTTCCTCCAACAGCTGTTCCAGAGCAGTAGGTGTTTTCAATGATGGATTATTCGCAAAAGCCATAATTTATTTATTTAATAGAAAATCACTATAAACATTGATTTTTAATTCAGAAATTTGTCGTATTTTTATTTTTTCTGTATAAAAATAGCTGTTGTATAATAGAAATTGTGTGTGAGTAATAATGTCAGGGAACTACCCCATAGAGATCGATTGTGAAAGGGGGTGTGTGCGCGTGCGATTTGAAAAGACCGCAAACCAGAACCGGACTTGACCTTATTTCCGTTTCACTATCACTATCACCAAAAATTAGAATAGTTTAGACAAAGAGAAGGATATAAATAGGACAAATGGCAAATTTATTTTGATATAAAAACCAACAAACAATGGGTCAAATGATGGGAAATTGCGTCACTTCTTCCACCAAACGATTCTGGTTTTGAATCATTTGAGTTGCTAGGGCGCTTATACCTCTAACTTATAGATGGTACTACTTGTTTTGAGCATTATATGGGGTACGTTGACAATGCTCAAAACAAGTAGTACCATCTAGACGTTAGAAGTATAAGCGCCCTGTCAACTCAAATGGTTCAAAACCAGAATCGTTTGGTGGAAGAAGTGACGCAATTTCCCACCATTTGGCTGGGGTGTAAATATGGGCCATTCCTCATATACGTTATCTTTTATTTGCATCATGTTCAATAGTCGCTCTCAGATTGATCTGAGACTCGTTGGAAATTTTGCTGTAACCTGAATGACATCATAGTAAGTGTCGATGGTAACGTCCAGTTTTGATCAAACTATGAGGTCGTCAGAAGATCTTACAATGTTCTAATGAAGATCGATTATCGAACATGCTATGAATTTTAAACCGGTAGGGATAAAACTAAGTGAAACCCTATTTTTAAATTGAAAACAGTCTTTTATTTTATAATACCAAGGTTTATAAGATTAATATTTTACACACCTGAAAATTACAATATTTTTATCATTATTGTTGTTAAAAGAATGTAGTGACAAACCTGCATGTATTTGGATCCCATATGGTGCCGGTAGTACAAACTTTTTCGCGTTTACATTTACACGAACACGACTTTGTGTCCCATCGCCAATTTTGACTCGTTTTTAAAAGACATTCATTATAATCAGACTAAAAAAAGACATTGTCTTCGTCTAATTCCTTTAGTGCATGTTTTGATTGATAATAAATAACATACCGTATTGGTGCAAATACATTTACATGAATTATTATCAAATCTCTGTGCTGGTGAACATTTCCGTTTTTTACCACAAGAACACCGACATTCAATATCCTCTTCAACTTTAATTACATTACATAGTACAAGATTCGTTTTTTGATTGGTTGTTCGTACATAAAATTCCACTGGATTCTTTTTCGATGGTAAACATTTCTTTTTACCAGAACACATACCATTACATCGTTTCACTACTACCATACTTGGATAAACCTGTGATAACAATTTTTTGTTTTCTCGGTCGTAGATTTTATCAATTTTTACCACAAACGACTTACCGTAGATTCATCAGCGGCTGTAACTGAAACGATCATTTCACGAGGTATGCATTCGATTTTTTTAAATAAATTTCTCAAAGATTTTGTAATATTTGTTGATGAACAACTAACTGGAATGAAATCGTTCAAAAATTCGGATTAAACAATTACTAATCACTACCTGGTTCTGGATCAACGCGAGCATTACTTCGACTTCGAGCTGATGTAATTGGTGGCATTTTCAATGTATGCTGAACAATTTTCAAAGAGATTTCAGACTTTTCGAATACATCATCATTATTATTATTATTATTACCGTAATAATAATAACTATTATTATTTTTATTACCAATATGAGCGGTAATGAGTTGTGATTTCTTCCGACACAACACTAAATGGAAAATAACACCGATAATAATAATAACAATTAACGTAATTTGTTTGCACATCTTTAGGTTTGTGTTTGATCAGGAACTGATAAGTTTAGATCCTGTAACGGTGGTTTTGTATATTATTTAAAATGGTTTTTAGCTTGTGGGTTGTGTGTATACTACGTGCTGGTAGTGACGTCTTTTCAAATTGTTTAGTTATTCTGGATTCATTTCTTTATAATTATACGTTGAATTTGATAATTAAAACAGATGTGCTTTTTGGTATATTTTTAAATTATTTATTAATTCTAGAAGTGTTTACATTATTGTGGCGTTTTTTCTTCGTTGTTGATTCATCGAAAAGCAATTTAGGGCTAAAAGAATCCCCTGTTGTGCCTCAAGACAAACGAGCGAATAAGATTCGTAATTATATTTAGTTAAAATTTTTAGTTAATTTGGAAACCAGGCCCGGCTCAAGTCTACTAAGCAATTGCATAGGAGGCATTTGAAGCCTAAATTTGCTTATCGATAAATAATTTTGTCTAGGCGACAGTCAGACGAGTTTAATGGATCGACATCCATTCTTCAGGTGTCACTGCATTGAGTATGTTGATTTGCGTGTGTATTAGTTGACGAATTCGTACTGTTAGTTGACTGCTACTGTCATTAGTGATTATAAAATACAGTAGAACTCGTTTAGAACGACATTCAAGGGACCTAGACAACAATTACATCCAAATGTCCCTATATCCGTGTTTGACTAATTTAGGTAAGTAGAGCGGACACAATAACCGAGGTGTCGTTACATGAGACATCGTTCTAAGTGAGTTCTACTGTATATTTGCAATTGTAAAGGTGACAAAAATATTCTGTATAATTTCTGATTGATGTGATGATCTTTCGTTAGGATAATGTGGGCAGCAAAACTACGTAATTTCCTTTTTTCAAATTAGTAACTTTAAGTTTGCTGAAAACTAGCAAACAGTGAAATTGTACCATAAATTCCTCTTACAATCTACAACAAGAAATACTTAAATTATTTGAGAAAAATCATTTTACAAAAACCAAATTAACCGCTAATCCGAGTGCATGATTAACCGAATAATTTTCAGTAAATTGCATTGCAACTTTCTTATTTGTACAAGACAATAAAATCAAATAAATCTTACGATTCTCATAATTCATATTATACCAATCAATTTCTTCTAGAATATGATTAATATTATCAGTCTGAAATTAATTAGATAATAAAATAGAAATCACTTTTTAATATAATCCGAGGAATTTTAAAGAACGTCTCCGTCTCCGTCTCCATCTTCGTCTTTTTATTCGTCTTCTCCCCACCCATTTACAGTTGACAAACTCAGCCAATAGTAGATAAGCATAGAGGATAGAGATAGAAATAAGGATAGATATATGCGGTTAAAACGTGGTTAACAAGGAGTGAAATACTACAAAAGAGCCTTGTGGGCGGAGCCAGCAGGTCCGTAAAGACGTCCATCAGAATTGCCAAGTCCGTACGGACGTCCACCACCAAAAAGGTCATCAAGGGAAAATGACACTGGAGATGACGAAGACGGAGACGGAGATGGAGACGTTCTTTAGAATTCCTCGTAATAATAGATACTTACAGCCGTTTCTACAGATTGTCCTGCCATCACACATGTTACAAGTAATACAGTACCAAGTATACAAGAGAATACAATTTGAATACAATCCAATATATTATAGAAACCCTTAAATATTGTGATTTTTTTTGGAAAATATTGCGTCTATTCAATTAAGGTATTGTGTAATTACCGAAATTGTACGAAGAAAAAAACTGGCACAAAATAGAAATCCACTTAAAGAAAAATAAATAACCAAATTAGAAATTTCATTAATTTTTCTATAGCTGACCCTACACAATGTTCAATATAAATTAAAAAAAAAAACACTTCTTTTAAATATTGATTATAGATACGTTAAAATTTCTTGATGCCGTTCAATAAAATAGAATAATCGATACTTTATTTCATCTTGATATAAGAAATTGTCGATCAGATGTATGGTTTTCAATTGACACCTCTTTGGGCATTTCGTTATTTCACCGACATGATCCAGTAACATTAAAAATTGATATTTTAAATGTTGTGTATAATAAATAACATGATAAACATTTACTAAATAAACAGTACATGATAATGAACAAAAACTGATTTTATAGATTTCTGTAAGGATTTTTGAATATTTTGGAAAATAATCGATAATAATTTTGATTGATAGAAATAGTTGATAATCATATTGATGATTTATATAGAAAATGTAAGCAAGAATCATAGCAAAAAATGTAAAAATCATTGCAAACATTTCAATAATTCTCATTTCTTTTCTAATCGTAGTTTGTGTTGTTTCTGTTGTACTATCAATTGACCATAAATATAATTCATCAAATAAGTTTTCGATCATTTTTGGTTTCAATAATAATACTAGAATAGCCAATATTGCCTAAAAAAAATAATATTTTCATACCTCTCATTACTTAGGTTTTTTTCCTTTCCTACAGTGCCGCCGCGTGCCTAGTAGGCGCTCGCGTGTAAAAAAACATTTTATGTAGACAACGTTTTTGCTTTGCGTCCCTATTATGTTCCTCAAAACTGGAATTCTTAAAAAAGTTTATTCAGAAAACAAAATCAAGGAAAAATATCGTGATTTGGCTCTCCAACTGATAAAACGCTCGTGTGCGGTGCACAACCTACACACCCAGTGCGGCGGCCCTGCTTTACTAAATACTTATATACTTACATGAAATGTTACAAAAAACATGGGTGCATACTGAATAAATCCTTCTCTGGACATTTTATACAGAAAGAAATATGTTTGTAGAATTTGTGATGAACAATGTATTAATAATTGTAAAACTAATAGAAATTTTGCAAAATAAAATTGATACAGTCCTGAACCAATAAATTTGATTATTTTTAAACCATCAGTTTTCAGTTGGTTTTTAAATCCAAATTCCATTTTGCTTTTTGTTGTAAATCGAGAGAGCCCAGACTAGAACTGGAAAAGGAATCGAACTGAACAATCAAGGAAAACAAGAGATCCTTAATAGAAAAATGTATTGTATTTCCAGTGCATTTAATCATTTTAATGTTTGTCATTTTAGCATATTCTTGAAGAAAATGACTCCTATTTAAGATTATCGATTATAATAAAGACATACATACGTTCTCTGTAAATTATCCATTTATTTATGGATTGGTTTTGATGGAATTCGTACCTATTCCTACATTATGCAGTGCCGCCGCGTGCCTAGTAGGCGCCCTTGTGCAGAAAACGTTTTTGCGCCTCTGTTGTGAGCCACCAAAATCGTAAAAAAAAGGGAAGTTATCGTGATTTGGCCCACCAACTGATAAGGCGGCCTTGTGCGGTACTCAACCTGCACCCTCGGTTGTGACGGGCCTGGCATTAGGTTTTCATAAAAGACAAGAGAAATTAAAAAATAGTTACTAACAGAGCTGTCCCCTTAGTTTCTCAAAAAGATGTAAAAGATTTTATAAAAACTGTTAATTTAAAAAACTTTGCAGAACACCACAAAAATCTGAAAAAATCGTTTTTTTGTTTTTTGGTACAACCTGCGCACCTGTAAGCAGCGCTCTTAATATAATTTAGTATACAGGATGCAGGATGTCTACCTGACTGAACTACAAGTATAAACATGAATTGGTTGGATTCAGACTAAAGTCATCGACGACTATTTTGACAGTTCAACAGTATTCTGTTAGTAAGTCCCCGTCAGGTTTTCGTCGACGATCTTGTTTGTTTCCACCCATTTATAGTTGATTAATCCGTCCTGCTTAGAGTGTTGTGGGCGGAGTAGAACAAGGCGATAAGGACTACGGGCTGGATACCAAAGTCCTCGAGGACTTTGTCACAATCGTGACCGTTCAATGCCCACAATAAATCGTTAATTATAT
This sequence comes from Iselma pallidipennis, assembly GCA_037464855.1. Lineage (NCBI taxonomy): Eukaryota > Metazoa > Arthropoda > Insecta > Coleoptera > Meloidae > Iselma > Iselma pallidipennis. The sequence goes on from JAZBHA010000639.1 coordinate 47,164, forward strand.
TATTTATGATAATCTTTAGTTTTTTCTTCTACACGTTTTATGAATCAACGTTAATCGAATCTTTTTTTCTAAGGCAACATTAATGTATCGGCCGATAATGAAGTAGTAATTATTAAAAAACGAAAATACATATAGAGGAGACATTGATATAATGACAAACATGAAACTTATAGGTATTCGTTTGTTGTTAATTACTAGTTGAAAAGAAACCACGTATCTTTCAACAATAATATGAAATTCGGGTGTAAAAAATTATTGAAAAATGATGGTTTGCGAATTATTAAATTCATCGGTTCGGGAATATATCAATATTTTTCAATGAAAATTCTTCTAATTATACAATTATTAATGCAAGGTGCACTGCATATAATTCAAATTTATTTCTTTATGTATAAGTTAAACATGAAAGAATTGATTCAATATTCATCAATGTTTCTTGCACTCTTTTATGTAGGTATATTACTAAATAGTTCACAATAATACAATAATATAATAATATTTTCAGCCAATGGTGGCGATTTTGGTATTATTAATTAAGCCAAAATTAATTGAAAATTTGCCTCAAGAAGTCGATCTATGGTCATTTGAAGACAATGATGTAAGAAAAGCACTCCAATTGAAAATCAAAAAGGAGATAATGATAATTAAAATGTTCACAGCATTTGTAACAATTATTAACTTTTCAATTGGTTGTATTTGTTTTCTAAATAAGGCAATTGATTATGACATTTTTTTACCAGTAAAATTTGCCATTGATTATTTCCCGAAATATTCAAAAATCCTAATAATAATCTACAAAGCTAGTATCTGTTTTCTAACAATGACTGCATTTGCAGCACATTGTTATCAGGTGATTTATTATACACAGCATATAAAATATCAAATTTTATTATTATCAGAATATGTAATCAATATAATGGAACCAACGAGACCAATTTGTTCGGAAATCAATTTAATTAATAATGTTGCTTATCAAGAAGAAGTCAAATATCGACTGTGTTGTTGTATTAAACGACATCAAGAAATTTTAATGTAATTTAATTTTTTCTTTACTAGCATTTTATTTTTTACTTTTTTGCTAAACTATTACCATTTTAGACCTGGCCGTAGGAAAATTTTTGAAATTTCCCATTTAATCCCGTATTTTTCATTATGTGGATTATTATGCGGTATCGCTGCTTTAACTGGCTTATTTGGCTTCGTATTATCAGTAAGAAATTTGTATAGCTTTTAAATTAGATGATCAAAATAATTAATTAATTTGACTGAAATAATTTAAGGGTGATTTGGATTTTTTATATTGTATTCAACTGTTACTATCAGGTCTGGTTGGTTTTTGTGTGTTTTGCGCAATTATTATGTCCGGACAATCAATAGAAACTACAGTAAATATTATATAGAATATATGCGTTTTCAAATAGTGTGGTCTTGTCGAGCACGAGAGCAAAAGAAATGACATATATTGGCAATCGAATGATGTATGTAGTGAAGCGAGATAAGAAATATCCAGTTGGATTGGAAATGGGTGGGGAGAAGTTGAAGATGTAGATTTTCGTTTGGATTGATTTTAACTACCAAGCAACTCCTTAGAGATAAAGATAAAGATGAAGAGTTGCGTTTGAATCCAACTGATCCATCATTTCCTTTGCAAAAGAACCAAGCTACTAATACACCTAATACGTTTCGTGCTGTTATCTCACTTCACTATAAGCATCATAGATTGCTAATACATGTGATTTCTTTCCCTATCGTACTAGGCAAGACCACACCATTTAAAAGCTCACATTGTAGATATATATACGTATTATACGATTATTGTATTTTTTATTTTAGACTGAACAAATATATGAACATCTCAAAGCAATCAAATGGTATAATATGAATATTGAGAATCGTAAGATGTATTTAATAATGCTGACTTGTGCACAAAAGAAGATAAAAATTAACTTTTCGGAAAATTATTCCATCAATTATGTTTTAGGATTGGCAGTTAGTTCTAGTTTTTCAAATTTTTAAGGACATTCCACACTACGGCGTGAAATATTTACATATCCCGTTGGTGTGGGTGTCCTTTATTTTTATCGTATTTTAAAAATGTGTAATTTTCCAGATTGTACGTGGAATCTATTCAGTAATTTCAGTTTTGGTTGGTTTTACTCGCTATTAGAATCACGCTTTTCAAATGCAAATTTTGTATGTTGTTGTTGTTTCAACACTTTCCAGCTTGTTTAAATAAACACTTCATAAAAGAGTTCATCAAGTGTATGATTTTCGAAATCCCATAATTCAAATTTAGCTCGTCCTGTATTAGAAAAGAACAAAGAGTCATAGAATCCATTTTTGTTCTTTTCTAATAATTAAACAAATTGTCAATTATAACTTCTTGATTACATTATTTATGATGATCTCTAGTTCTTTCTCTTACACGTTTATGAATCAATGTAAATTTTTTCCAAGACAACGTTAATGTATCTGCCGATAATAAGGTAGTAAATTATTAAAAAAACGATAATATAGAGGAGACATTGATATAATGACAAACATGTAACTTATAGGTATTCGTTTGTTGTTAACTAATAGTTGAATAGAAACCACGTATGTTTGAATAGGTAATAATATGAAATTCGGTTGCACAACATTATTAAAAAATGATTGTTTGCGAATTATTAAATTCATCGGTTCGGGAATATATCAATTTTCTTTAATGAAAATCGTTTTATTTGTACAATTATTAATGCAAGGTTCACTGCAAATAATCCAAATTTACCTCTTTATTTATGAGGCAAATAAGAAAGAGTTCATTCAATATTCACCAATGTTTCTTGCGCTCTTTTATGTAGGTGTACATATTACTAAATACAGTGGAAGACGGTTAATACGAACACCCTTAACACGAAGTCACCTTGGGCCCCGACCGGCGATAGCTCGTTTAAAATGTACAGACAACCATTCGGTTAACACGAAATGCATTTAACACGAAGGTCCCCATGGCTTCGTGTTAAGCGTGTTAAACTGTAGTTATTTCCAAAAAAAGTATATACGTATAATAATATTTTCAGCCTATATTAGCGATTTTGGTATTATTGATTAAGCCAAAATTAATTGAAAATTTGCCTCAAGAAGTCGATCTATGGTCAATTGAAGACAATGATATAAGAAGAGCAATTCAATTGAGAATAAAACAAGAAATAATGATAATTACAATTTTCACAGCATTTGTTACAGTTATTGATTGCCTTATTGGTTCAATTTTTTTTCTAAACAATTCAATTGATTATGAAATTTTTTTACTAGCAAAATTTATCATTGATTATTCTCCAAAATATTCAAGAATCCCAATAATGATCTACAAAACTAGTATCTGTTTTTTAACAATTACTGTATTTGCAGCACATAGTTATCAGGTGGTTTATTATACACAACATATGAAATATCAATTATTATTATTATCAGAATATATAATTAATATAATGGAAACAACATGACCAATTTGTTTAAAGATAAATTTAATTAATAATGTTGCTTATCAAGAAGAGGTCAAATCTCGACTGTGTTATTGTATTAAACGACATCAAGAAATTTTAATGTAATTTAATTTTTTTTCTTACTAGCATTTTTTTTGTGTTTTAAACTAGGAGTATCATTTTAGACATGGGCGTAAGAAAATTTCGGAAATTTCCAATTTGATCCCGTATTTTTCATTATGTGGATTATTATGCGGTATCGGTGGTTTAACTGCTTTACTTGGCATGGTATTTTCAGTAACAAACATTGTAGCTATTAGATAATTTGATCAATATAATTAATTAATATCATTGAAATAATTTAAGGGTGTTGTGGATTTTTTGTATTGTATTCAGCTGTTACTATCAGGTCTGGTTGGTTCTTGTGTGTTTTGCGCAATTATTATGTGCGGACAATCAATAGAAACCACAGTAAATATTAAAAATATATATAATACATACCATATGGGTTTTCAAATAGTGTGGTCTTGTCGAGCACGAGAGCAAAATAAATGACATATATTAGCAATCTATGATGTATGTAGTGAAGTGAGATAAGAAATATGATTGCCTTCCTACCATTTTCCCTTACAAGAGAACCAAACTACTAATACAGCTACATTATCCCACTACCAATCACATGTGTTATCTCGCTTCACTACACGCATCATAGGTTGATAATATGTGTTATTTCTCTTTCTCTCGTGCTCGACAAGACCACACCATTTTGAAGCTCACATCGTATAGATATTATAATATGGTTATTGTATTTTTTATTTTAGACTGAACAATTGTATGAACATCTCAAAGCAATCAAATGGTATAATATGAATGAAAAGTAATTGAATGGTTTGCCGTTATTAAATTTGGTTTGCAACAAAAATCAGCCGTTAAATCATTTGGACAGCAGACAAA
>JAZBHA010000640.1:11078-51564 GCA_037464855.1 Iselma pallidipennis
ATTTCTAAAGGATAAATTTTCAGGATGTGGCAGCTGCAACATTTATGTCAGTAGCAACATCTGCTCCTGAATTATTTGTCAATATAATTGCAACTTTTGTTACTGAAACTGATATTGGTGTTGGAACTGTTGTTGGTTCATCGTTATTTAATACTCTGGGTGTTGCTTCTTTAGGTGGTATGGCTGCAGCTACAGTAAGTCAATTTTTTGTTTTTAAATAGTGCCCTTTAATAAGTGTTTTTTTCTGGTTTCCTGTATAGCCAGTCCAGTTGGATTGGTGGCCAGTTACAAGAGATGTAATAATTTACATTTTTGCTGTGTTATTATTAATATCGATAACATGGGATGGTGTCATTTTTTGGTATGAAGGTCTCATATTATTCATTATTTATTTTCTATATTTTACTGTGATGTTTCAAAATGTTAGAATAGCGAGATTTTTCAGAAAACTCTTAGAACGTAAAAATAAAGTGAATGTTAGTGATAAAAGTGTTCCAAACAATAATAATAATAACAACAATAATAATAATAATAATAATAATCAGTCAGCAACAACAACACGTGTATCAACAATCTCACCTTATGGTTCCTATATGGAAGGACCACCAAATCAATACATAGAATCGAAAATTTTAGACAACAAATCTAGTCAAACGGAAGTAGGTGAGTTTATTATAAAAAAAATGGAAAATTTATGAATTTTATTTTTTAAATTCCAGTTATATTACAATATTTAAGTAAATATTTATGCTACTTTGTGCTTTACTTATTCAAGATTCTTAATTAGAATTAGTTGTAGGATTCCGAGATTAAGTTGATCGTGAAACGAGAGAAAATAAATGAAGAAATAAACAGCAACCGGATCTTCAAAAAAAATCTCGTTACCATTTTATCTGTTCTTTAATTTAAATTGGCATCAAAAATACACCTCACAGTAATAATACTCTGTTCAGGACGATAACACGTTAAAGATTTATTTAATAACATGAATATTTCACAATATTATTTTTGTACAAAAATACTCTCCCTCTAAATAATATTAAATCAAGCTGAACAAATTTAGAGACGTAGAAAAAAAAATTAATATAATCAAATCGTTTACTATAAAAAGTTGACTGAAATCGTTATAATACAAAAAAAAGCTACCACAATGTTACCTCCAAGCATTCTATTAGGTATATTTAGAATAAATGAGCTTGGCGTAACCGGATGATTTACTAAAATGAACGCTAAATGGAATTTGTAAGAAAAAATAGATAAGCATTGAGAAAAAAAAAGGAACACTCATAGGTCATTTATTATTTTATCGAAAATTGGCAATAATAATTGATTATATCTCAACTATAGGTTCAATCACCCAATTATTACGTGATCAAATGTCCTGATAATTCGACACTATAGGTACTTTGTGCAAATTTTATTGAAGGAGGCAAAAAAACGGCTTTAATAATTTTTGATTTGATTTGATAAGAACGCAGAATATTCGACATAATTCATTTCTTAATTAATTGTGAAAATAATAAACCCGGAAATTTTCAGATTGCACCATTGCATACTAGATATATCTATATAAAATAAATATTATTTATTTGTTTATAATTTTTTGGGGAAAAACAATGATAGAAACACAAAAGATTCTTGTTTAAATTAGATTATAACAGAAAATCCTGTAAATTTGTTTTACAGGTATTAGTTAAGACTGATAAGTTATCACCAGGATGTAATTTATTTTTATTATTATTATGATTATTATTATTGTTGTTTTTTATAGACGAGGAGACTTCACTTTTCCGACTACCTCATGGTTCCTGTTGGAAGAAATTTATGTTTTTCTATACATGGCCAATAAAACTTGTATTATTTTGCACGATACCAAATCCTCGAACTATGCCAAAATTATTCCCTGTCACCTTTATTTTATGCATATTTTGGATTGGTTCTAATTCGTATGTTGTCTCTTGGATGTTTGCAATTATTGGTAATATTTGTCGAATTACTTGATGAAATTAAATATGTAATTTTTCGTTAAATCCAGGTCACATTTTTAAAATACCGGATGCTGTACTTGGATTAACATTTCTAGCAGCTGGAGGATGTTTACCTGAAGCAATTTCAATTACGATCATGTCTAGACGAGGTAATCTTTCCCGATACGAAAAAAAAAACTTGTATCCACTTTGATCATTATCTGTTTCCAGGTGAAGGTTCGATGGGTGTTTCAAATTCATTAGGTGCTAATACGATGAATATTTTATTGAGTTTAGGGATGCCATGGTTCCTGAAAACAATCCTATTGGGTACCAATAATGAATCATACATTTCTCTAAATTCGAATTCAATTGAATACACAATATTAGGATTAGTTTTCGTGGCATTAGCCCTATATTTTACATTATATTTTAATAAATTCAAATTATCAAGACGTGTCGGACTGATTTTAATGGTGATTTATATATTTTGTGCTATATTAGCGATATTAAGTGAAATGGTATTTTTCCGTACAAGTAACCAATCATTACAAACGGTATATTCATGATTTTCATTTTAAAAAATTGTCGATATTTGTACATAATTTTCAAATAGTTTTATATTTAATTTAATTTTTAATAATAAAAATTTTCCTGTTATAAAAGAAATGAAGTTTAATTATAAAAGTTAATGTTTCCTCTGCCCAGATCGGAAATGACCAGTTTGTTTTTTCTCGTTAGCCTGTGTAGCCTGTAAAGTTTCTCTTAGATCTGTGAATTTCTCGACATCCAAAAGAAATTTCCCGACTTAAATGAGATTTTCGACAAATAATTCCAGAGGGGGGGTTAAAAAGAAACCTCCCTAGAACTACATAATTTTTATTGTTAAATTCATCACTCATAAATCCGATTATAATTCACCTCCATTCCGTCTCATACATTTCGTCCAATTAAATTAAATAACGAATTAAATTTTCACCCCCTTCACAAACTAATTGCATTTATATATTCAGTGTTTAGTGTTCATCCCCCGAAATATATCATAAAATCCAATTTCATTAAAAACAATCCTAAAAATAGATTATTCTCAGTTGTTATTTGCATATTGTCCTTTTTAGTAGAAGTCAACATCGATATTTTAGAAAGAACTTTATTTCGTTTTCGTTTGAAAATAATTCCTGAAACGGGCGAGTTTTCGTAAAATGTAAACATTTCTATCTAGATATACTCAATGTTGTGGTAACAAATGTGTGCAGTCTCAAGAACAAATTTCCGTTTGTTTATGACAGGTTTATGGAATATCTAGCCTTAGTTGTTGGCATGTATTTGTTTGCTTTATACCATGAATTGCAGGAAAACACAGAAAGATGATTAACGTCTGCTTGTGAAATTTTTTCTATAAAATTTCTTTTTCTATCTAAAGATGAATGTTTCATAATGTTTTTATTAAAAGATTTAATATGTTGTTTTTGTTGATAGAGAAAGGGAAGATTTCACACACTTACAGGGCCAGTGTAACACAAAAAATAAAACAAACCGTTTTTAAGGATAAGAATCACACAAGGAAACTATAGGGTGTGTATTATGAGTAGAGGGTAGGGTGGCAAGTGAAGCTTTGCAGGGGAGTCGCCAAATACTCGAGTACCGGTCCTGGAGACTTGCGTGTCTTGCCTTATTTGCAATAATATATAATTAACGGTGACATTCTAACGACTTTCTGTCAACAATATGAATAAGCAACTTTCTATGTTATTATTTATGCAATGACGAAAACATGGACCTCTTCTTTTATGAAAATTTCAGAAGCTTAAAAATACTCCCTAATCTAAACTACATTAAGTATTTGAAAATAAACTAAATTTTCAGCGGTTCTATTTATAAAAAGGATTCGAAAAATGATAGATGAGGGAGTGGTCAAAAAACTTTACGTAAATATATTATTAATAAAGCTCTAAACTAAATCAATCAATAATAATAATAATAATAAATGATCCTCCCATTTTTGTCATTATTGTTTTCAATTTAATCATTGAACATTAATCTACAATGTACGTCTTCATTTCAACCTAATTAGTTGCAAAGTCTTGAATTACAAACAAGTCTATGACGTTATAAATTTCTGTTGACACGAAAATTATTGACTACCGTGAAAATTCAACCTACCTATATGTATATGGACTGTTTTGATAAATAATAATAATAAAGTCGGTAAATGATAAGAGCATTATTAGTCGGTAGAAACAACAAAAAAAACACACACACACTCATATAAAAAATTGGCCCACATTTTAATAATTATCTCTATACAACACACTCGTTGTTCCATATATAATGAAAATTGACAAAACATTAACTATATAGAGATAACACGGTTTCAGGATAATTGTTGATTATATTTACCTGAAAAATTTGTTAAAGATGATTATACTTGTAAAACATAATACAAATACTAACAAAATATCGTAGTTGTTTTATGAAGACCATCTAGGTATATAGTTTCAGTCGCGCACGATTTTCAGGAGTCGATCCTGAAACGCGTTTACTCACACACAGTTTTCCAGTAAACTTGGCCGGAACATCATTCGAATATCGTGCATAGTGTGACTGGATTTAGTTGAATAATGGTGAAAGTGATGCGAAAACTTTTTAAATTACTTTGATATCAAATCAATCGAACAAGTATCAATAAAATTCGGGAAACTTTCAATTAAATACTGAACAGTGGTTACAAGAAAAACTTTGAAACTTCGTTGCTAGATTAAAATTTGTATGATTTTCAAATAATCCTGTGACTGAAATGAACGTTTCAGTGAATTTATATTTGATATGAGTCTCTGATCTCTGCACCTGTTTGATTTGGTAAGTTTCAGTGGTTTTCAGGAGAATAAAAATTGGCTAATAAATAAATAAGAGAATGTTGGGAAAGTCTCTCATTTTCCAACGGTGAAACTGTATTCGTAAATTGTACCGAATATTTATTTAAAAGGAATTTATTGCTACATCTGAAATAATCATTTTATTCTTACACAATCAATTTAGCATTTATTTTTAAAACGATCAAATTAAATTATTGACAATTCAAATATTACACTCTTCTTTTCTATATTTTTCATACAAATTTCATTTCCACTAAATTCCCATCAACATTTTTTTCTTCTTTGTGCGCTGTTGCTATCTTTCTATATTAAATTATAAAACAAACTACTTTAAACAAATCGAGTTTTCAGTTTTAAAAGCTTCTTTATGTTGACGATATAGAATTTATTAAAATAAAATTGTGTAGAATCTGATTAGAAAGTTCTGGTAAAGTTAAATATGTATTCAATTCGACTATGAGTGATAGCCAGGCTTCCCTCAATTTTGTATCCTTGAAACGTTGTCCTGACACCGGACAGTGTTATAAAATATCCATCCTATATAAGCAAAAAGGACATGTAAATTCTGTTGCCGCAACAACATATCTCTTATCATGATAGAGCTCTTTTTCTGTAAAATAATAAAATCCCTCATAGTCCTCTGGATAGGAAAATATCCTGAAATACTACCTACCCGGACATCTGTCCGGATATTACTGGGATATTTTTAATGATCCTATGATAATATTTATTAATTAAATCCGAAAAGGAAATCAAATAGACTGGCGGCCGACTAGGAATAATTAGTTGATGATTATACCGGTGTTATCAGTTATTGCTGTATCATAAAAATGAGAAAATAAAAGAATACACACACACAATCACCATTTATTATCAACAATTTCTATGTAAAATCGTCTTGATGGGCCAAATTTTAGCTGGAAAATTACAGAATTAATGAACAGGGGGGAAATTTTATTTGTTGTTGAGGGAAGAAATTAATGGAAATATTTCCATCCAATTCTTGAAACCTCATTAATCGAGATTAATTTCTTATTTTTCTCTTTGTAAAACTGGAATATACATTTCCGGATCGATGTAAACAAGTCATAAACAAGGAATAAGTGGGCGAAATATCCTAGTTGTCAGATTTAATTAAAACGACGGGTAACAAATACTAAGGGGTTGAAGACAATGCTATAATATTCGCAAATGGAACTGACAACGTTATTATTATTATTATTATTATTGTTATTATTATTATTTAAGATGTTAGATATGTAAATATTGTATTCAAAAAAAATTGTATTTAGGATAAATTAAAGGCAATACATCATCTTGTCAAATCGAAAGATATAACGTTATCCTTGAACTTCGATTGAACTAGGATAAAGCTTTTCAATACGTATTGCATAAAATATGAAGTTTATGCAGCTGTGCCAATGTATTGTGATAAACAGAAAATTAATTAAGTTTTGACAACATTGTAAAATATGAAAATCCTTCTAGTGTGGAATAACAACTGATTATAAATGAAGCGAAAGCTGATTACTGATTACATCTAACATACATTTTCAAATATTTGAGAAACTTCGTTGATGTTCCATTTCAATGTCGGTACAATGAACCTGTATGTTTTTCATCAAATAATCGAAAAAATATCTACTGAAACAAGTTTGATGATTCTATCAAAAAAAGTTGGCAAAAATTTGAGAATCGTTTTCAGTTCCGGAAGTAGCATAGAAAATTTGGGTCTCTTTTCTTATTTGATTAGTGGTAGGAAACTTTGGGACTTTCATTTCAATCAAAAACTTGACACTATAGAATGGCTTGGAAAATAAAGAAAATCGCACAATAAAGAGAAATGGTGCACGATTTGTGAGTGAAGTTGTATCATCAACCATTGTGGTACGTTTTCGATAAATTTTCTTTGCCTCAAAATAAGGAAATTTGAGTGCAAATTTAGAGAAATCAACATTTTCAAAAACAGATTTTTGTAGATAATCGGAGAATTTACAACAAATTACTGTCTCCAAGCTAATATCCACATTCTAGATGCAAAATTTAAAATTACCTGAAATGTAATTTGTAATTTGAATCATTTTATCGAATTAAAAAATAGAGAAAAGTAAACAATACCTATACAACTTTCATATAACGAAATCGATTCCTTTGAAACTTATAGATGTTTTCCAATTTTTGCTCTTTTATATATTTGGTCTCTAATTTTTTTTCCCATTTCGTCTCCTTTATCAGCGAAAATGATGCAATTATAGCAAATAATACGTATGTGTGTGTGGATTTTGATCAAATAGGAAACGAGAAAGAATCAAATCCCACTTTATTGTTTATATTTGCCGCAGGATTTTTATGGCATTTTGAAAGGATGAAAGAAGAAAAAAATTGTGAAGAGTTTATATAAAAATAACTGTTACCAACAAGGATGTATAGAATCATTGATGTATTTTTGGTTAGTAACTATAAAATTCTCTAATAGAAAATAAACAAATTTATATCGATATAATATAATTTGTTATTTTTTTTGCGATTATCCATATAGGTACACGTGTATTTGGAGAATTTTTAAAAAAGACTAACGAACCGCAAAAATATTCGAATAAATTTGAGGTGAAATTAGGACTTTGCCGGGAGATAAAAAGGTAACTTTCACCTCGGCAATTTAAATTTTAAATCCCATTATTTTCCACCGCCTTTATTTTGTGTGCAACGTGTAAACATAGATAAGGAGTGGTGGATTTCACCAAACCCTACTATATAGGAATCATATTGTTTAGTTCTATATACCGTTACTTAATTTTCTTCCACAAAATTTCCATTCTAATAAACCGCAATTTGAAAAGCAAATCTGTTATGCGAAGAATAAACTTTAAATTTATAAAACTTGTATTTGTTTACAAAAGGGGATGAAATTATCACACAGTAAAGAAATGTATTGGAGCCTACCTAATCTAAAATTGATGTTTCTTTAGATGATTTACTTTTTCTCCTTTTGGAAATCCTTTGATAATAAATGGATTCTATCGTTGGATTTGAATCAACAAATAAAAAAATGTATACGAAATTCCAGGACAAACCATTTAAACGAATATAAATCCAGTGTCATTCGATTATAATAGAGCAAAAGATGGATATGGTAGGAGGATGAGAGACACACTTCAATATAATTTCAGTCACGTTAACATCAGATACCCCAATGGAATCTGAATTTGGTTTTTACTATCTAGTATTATAATTGGACTACCATTATTATTATTATTATTATTATTATTTGCGTCTTATTTTGACAAATGTGAAAAGTGAGTAGTTTAACACAATATACATGAAATATTGGAGGCATTATGAAATGTCACCTAATCGATATTTGGATATGATCCTTAAAGAACATAATCATACACTTCGATTTATCACTTCAACATTTTTTCTCTTCGTACAGTAAAAGACATCAATAAATCATAGATATTTTTTAAAGAAACGAAAAAAAAACGCTTAGTTGCAGATGTGGCATTTACATTAAGACGCTTTCAAAATATAAATGATAGTAGCTTTTAGAATCAATCGTTTGTATGAAAATTCAAATTATAGTCGACAATTTGATTATATCTAACAAAAATTTGTAAAATTCTCTACAGAGTAGTTCTTAGTTTGGCGAAACCCTGATTTCCTGCAACATGTAAAAGCCCCCATGAAAATTATAAAATTGTGTACGTAGGCAAAAGTTTCAAGTTTACCGCACATTAGCCACATTTTACGTTGACTTTGAAGCAGAAATTTTAAAATCTGGAACGATTTGCAAATAAAAGGACAAAATCGTGTCTAATAAATGTGTCCTAGACCTAAAAGATGATACGTACACGGTTATTTTGAAATGTAATAAAAAGAACTGATGTAAAATTGATCAATTTCATCTACATACAAACAGTGTTATAAAAAATATGTCATTTCATACATATTGTGTAGATATTGACAATTTTTTGCACCTCTTGAGCGAAATTGATTTCATATACAGGCAGACCCCGCTATCGCTGTCTAACATCTGAAACATCTTGCTGTTCCGTTGAACGCTCCCAACTTCGATGAACCGACGTCTGTCTGTATTTGTCACTGATTACATTTTAACGTATTTGTGTAAAAATACTTTCTCACTTGTTGGGCAATAGAATGAAGCCTGTTTTAATGATAAACATTTCAAGAACAGTCTTGTTCCTATAAAGGATTACCTTGTTGAAGTATCATACGTAGCTACTCAGCCTTAGAAAATTCACTCTCTATAACATTACCGTAAAGTACGCTCTTCTCTGTATTTTAACTCGTTTAATAAATCTTTTAATTTTAACCTAGAGACGACTTAATTTCCTGTTCTTATAAGGGAAAAAAACCTTTATTAGTCTGTTACATAATAGAATACTCACAATCAGAGACATGGAAAAGGTCTCTTAACCCTTTAATGTAGAAAATCAGATATAATTAAACTTCAAAGTGGTATACATACAGTCTGCTGGGAAAACTAGTAGAACATAATGTTAATTAAACTATTAATTTCTAGATATAGTCATAATAACGAAAATTAAGGGCACATTTTTTTGGCAAATACATAATTTATACAATTAATCCTAATCAAAGTTCAACATCTTTTATTATAACTGCTCGTTATAAATAACAGTTAGTTGAATTTCAGGGTGAACTAAGTAATTTTTTTTCAAGTGGAAACTGTACTGAAAACTTCTAATAAAGTTTACATGTTAACGATTGAATTTGTCATTTGAACTTATTACAAATAACAGGAAAATATAGGTGCACTCGATAAAAATGCATAATTTTCCCCCGCACTCTCGTTACAATAATACCTTTTTATTGCTGAAGATATACGAATTACGTCAGGACTTTATTGTGATTTGACGTAATATCAATTCAATTTATGCACTAAAACTTTATCAACATATTATATTTGTCATGGTTGATTAATGAATTAATAATTACATTGTTCTTGTATTCTGTAACTGATAATGTCTATATTGTCATAAAAATTATTGAAGTACCTACAATAGTTTTTCGTACTTACCATTAGAAATAGTCTTGAAAATCGCCTATAAATTATCAAATTGATAACAATACAGTTGTATCGATTTTGCATTTATAATACTTGACAGTTCTAGGTTTTTCTTGAACATGTCCTATTGTCGTTAGTTGCTTTTCGTAGCTAGATGATGACACATTAATTGCCTCTTTGTATGTACTATGTCGACAAGAAATCCAGCAATCATGTAAAAGGAGTTTTCCTTTTTCCCTTAAAGGAATGAATTAAAACACACGCCTCTGTAAAATATTACATTTCGTCCAGGATAAATGAAGAAATTATTACATTAAATATTAATATAAAAAGGACAAAAGCTCGGGCTCTCTATAGCCTTAACATTTTCTTTATAAAATAAGATACCTACCGGAAATTTGTTTCAACATATTATGAGCTTCAGTAGCTACAAAACGATTTCAAAGTATTTGTCGGGAATTAGAAATTTCAATAATTAATTCGACGTTTTCATAAAATTGTCTACTGTACCTACATTGATTTTTTTTTCTCAAATAAGTACATAATTTCAATTCCACAAAATTTCTATACATTTTTTTATATATTGTTTAATAATGATTTATAATTTAAAGGGACAGTTAAATTAACAGAAAGTTTCAAGATTGTTTTGGAAATTTTCGACTTATATTGGAAGTTATTAAGATCTGCCTCAAAGGCATTTAGATATACATCCATTTGTATATATTCTGAGTTAATAGTAGTAATCATAAACTATTCTAGAAAGCTCCTCACAGTTGAATAGTATTTACTAGGACGATTTCCATGATATTAAAATCGATTTCACTGAAATTGACAGGAATCAAATTGATGGACGACTATAATCTAGTGAATCAGTACAATCATAGCAGATGAATCATGAATTTTAATTAAAATATTTCAACGGGACACTTGAAAAATGGTTCTAAATATTTGTGTCCGTTAGATTATAAAATTACCATTGGTAGACATACCTAAACTAATAAAAAAAAAACAACAAGGGAAAGTATTATCATATATTTGATATAATCCTGTTGTTGTTTTATTGCAGGTATTTACCAATAAACTTTCTACGGAAAATACGCTAATACTTTACTTTATTAGGTATTCTCTATGTTAACTCTTCTAATCCCCTTTTCGCTGAAATTTATTAGGTAGTTTTGATTTAGTCGAATTTATCAAGAAACACAATATGAAAAAATATTGATCTGAAAAGCTCTATTAAACTAATAAACTATATTTTCTATTCTATTCGATTTTATATCAAATAAACATAAAATATGTATTTGAATTTTAAATGAATCCTTGAAACTGGAGATATCTTTTGATCATCTATAGAAGTATATATTACCATAAATGAAAGCTTCTATAAAATAAGATTTGTTATATTTTATTCCTCTTTAGATTATAGAACCTCAAAGAATTCATTAATTAAATAAAACATTTCATGCGGCGTATAGAACCATTATTTTGTATATTTATATCATAACAATAGCTAACGTTTCACCCTTATTTTTTTATTTAGGGGTTTCTTCGGAGCTTAGTCATATTTGGAATAATTAACAAACCAGCAAAAGTTGTACAAAACCCCAGACATTTATCACAATTATTTAGCAAAAGGTTCTATAATAATAATTAATTAAAAAGGACGATAAAAATTATTCCTATTCAAAGAATTCCTTCAGGTATTCATTACTCACCTGAGAAGTCGCTTGTACGGCTAAAAATTTTTTATTGAGCACCTTTGTTGAGAAGCCACAAAAAATTAGGTTTTTTTTTTCATTAAAATTGCCATGAAAAACAATCAAACAAGTTTTACAACGAAATCGAATGTTAATGCTGAAAGTATTTAAGTATTTCAGCTGATTCTGAACAACTTTTCCTAATAAATCCTTTCAATAAAGGATTGTTCTTTATTTGATTTTTTGTCGCAATCACGACAGCTTTTTTAAAAAGATGGTCACAATGTTACCTAGAATTTGCCCTTATTTCCAATTTAAAAAATTGTTACTTCTGTGAGAAAACTGTTGAAAATATATTACGGTTTTAGTATTTCCATAACATACTCATTTACAAAATATGTAAGCATTCTTCTATGAAAGAAAACCGAACATCATCGATAATTATTACATCACATACCTATTTTATGAAGGGTAGGTAGGTTATCAAGAATTTGTCGATAATATTTTCGACTTTCGTTTTAATGAAAAAAGTTAAAAATAGATTTCGCTTTTCCTGTGCCTAAATCAATATTACTCAACAAATAGTAATAACTTATAGTTGTCTTGTTCTTATTTTGAGATACGAAAATCTGTTGTATCGTACCTATGTCTATGGCAACGGTGGCCCTTGAAAGATGTAAAAATTTATCATTTCTTTACTTTCTACGTTCTATGTTATTGTTCTAAGTATGGACTATTAGTCAAACTTGATTCACGCAAAATGGCCTTTTATAGAAAAAGTTTGCCCACCGCTGGTCTATAACGATGTATTATACTTACTGTACACGTGGTTGGCCGTGACATTGTTTTATAATTTCACTCCAAAGAGAGTATGAAAAAACAAAAGCTTAAATGGCCCTTTATGTTTAGCCTCATCCCCCATTTCCACCATAACATTATACATTCTTTCAAAAGTAATATTAAAGCATATTCAGAACTTCTTTTGTGTTTTATTCACCCATCAGACTAGTCTGGTTTGTCTTTGAACAAGTTGCATTTACAAGTATAATTTTAATTTTTTTCAATTTATTATGTTAATTTATCACTTCTCTGGATCTTTTTTTTCGTGTAAGTCTAAGATATAAAAATATTTCAACGAAAACTCCCAATATCCAATAGTGTTATCCTGTTCTGTTCTAGACAGGACATTTGTACTCCTATTTATTAATTTTTTTTCTGTTTCAAATGTACTACGTGAGAGAAAGTCAATATATTTACGAAAAGTTTCTTTTAACGAAAAAGTCAGCTACATAAAACAAAAATTGTAAGACAGTATTGACGTTTCTACTCAACATTTGCCTATAATCGGTTGGATTCAAACGCAACTCTACATCTTTACCTTCTTCTCACGCTTTATGGATATCGATAAGGAAATTTCAATTCAAGCGTCCTCACTCTTTAAGGATTTGCTTGCTCCGCCCAGCAAGCTTAGCGGGACATTTAAATCATATATTTATCCTTGTTTCTATCGCAAGTTTATATCCCTGTCCTTTACTTGAACTTATCTACTATTGGCCGAGTTTGTCAGCTGTAAATGGTTGGGGAGAAGATGAAGATGAAGAGTTGCATTCGAATTCAACTGATTTTTTTAATTTATTACTTTACTTTTTTTGACTTAAATCAAACGAATTTAAACAACTTTGTCATATCAACAAAAATCACATCCACAACGTTTATTTTAAACATGATTTATTTGTTTTACTAATTTTAATATAGAAAACATCATTTCCCACTATAAAGAAAAATATTTATAACTTACTGCTATTTTTTTCCTAATTCACTCGTTTTTGGAAACTTTAACCGAAATGTTTATAAAACATGAGAGAACAAAATAGAAGGTGTTTTTACAATGTAATTGCGTTGAAACGTTGCAATTGGACCGATTTACCTGCTGGATATTTTGCTGTATGGTTAAAAACCAGAGAGAAAACTCTTCGATTAACTAATTAAATTTGTTACAAAGTCAAATCGAAAAAAAAACGTATTTTCTTTAACAAATAGAATAAACTGAACATTTCTATTATTAACCGGGTTTTATCGTAGTGTCTGAGCTCTGTTTGAAGCTGATACGAAAGGAATTCAACTTTAATTTTGGCTTATTCTTAAAATCCTAACGTAAGATTGTTTCAATAGAGCTTTTACTGAAAAAAAATTGAATAAATAGAAATCATGTTTCATCTTTAAGGATAATTTATTAAAGTTTTTATGTTCAAATTGTCCTTCCATGATAGTCATATTTGCTTATCGTGGAAATAAAGACGTAAAGACCTTATGTCGGCACATTACTCATATAAATTGAAACCGGTTAAAAGAAATTGTTTATGACCGTTTGAAAAATTGTATCAACAATAATCCTAGAGATATTTCTGTAAAATGAATTATAGTCCTTAAAAGTTTGAACGTAAAACTGTTCATATATAATAGCAAATTGAAATAACATTCAATTAACACTAGAAACAAAGGTATTGTACTTCTCTGGGGACAATTATTCAATACAAATCCGACACACTTATGTCGGATTTGTATTGAAAACAATTGGACTCAGCTGGAAAGTTTTTCAGTTGTGAACCCAATTTAAGTTTGCAAATCCGATTTACAACACCAAGACCGACTTTGAATCATTCGATCCGTAATTTAGTTAAGTAAAAGAGTGTCGAAATGTAATGGCAATTGAGTGTATTGTGAATATTTTAAAATTTTCGCTTTTCACTATTTCAGTGTCGCTGAAAATTATGAATTCAATTGATAAAACAAGTTTTCTTTTCGGTTTTCAGGATACCAATAATGATGGATTCACTGAATGCCACCAAATGTGGTGGCAAGCTAGCACGTCCTGGTGAGCGTTTCATTTTATTAGAATTTTTCAGTTTGTTTACAGAAAAAAAAACGGTGAAGTGATTAAAATTATATATTGAACAACGGCTAAGCGGGAAGTTAAAAATTGTTTTTTTCAATTAAATGTATCCCTTCAGTTCCCTTTTGTGGTGCATTTAAATTAACTTCACCCACTCCTAGTGGTTGTTTTCCTATTATTACTTCAATCAATTCTGAAGGTTGCTCTCGGTTTTATCTTTGCCGTACAAATTTTTTTTCGCGTGTATTTTCAACAATAGCCGTCAGTCAACTGGCTCGATTATATCTGTGAATAAATCTCGAAATAATTTGACTTGACAATTGTAGGAGATTTGTGTCGTTATTTTCTTTAGGATATTGTCCTGAAATTTTCGACGATGAATTATGTTGGCCGGAAACACCAGGCGGTACAACAGCAAATCAATCTTGTCCGAGAAAGATAGGTTTCGATCCAAAACGGCAAGCTTACAAGGAATGTTGGGAGAATGGTACATGGTTCATTCATCCAGATTCCGGACGACCATGGTCCAATTATACTACCTGCATCGATCAAGACGACTTAGCTGTAAGTCTCTATATTTCTATTTACTTATAAAAAAAACGACAATCGACAAACCGTTCTGTTTGATTATAGTTTAGAACGCACATCAATTATTTGTTCGTGGTGGGATATTCAATATCACTAGCTGCTTTAGTGTTATCACTTATCATCTTCTTCACATTTAAGTAAGTATTGAAATTCGCCCCACCGTTAGTTTATTTACATTTGAATTTTTCACTTTTTTTTTTACCTCAAAAATGTTGGTGACAATGACAACGTTCTCCCCTTCATGAAAAAAAAACGTATAGAAGAGACGAAAAATTGTCGGATCTTTTTCTCATTTTGAATTAGATGCGCTTTATGTGTAGGTATTCAAGTGAAAGCTGTGGAAAATAATATCACAAAGCACATATTATTGAACAGACATTCCATTCACAAAAAGCAAATCAACTTTCTAGAGAGTGTGATATATTTTTTTTTATTGAAGAAAAAGAGATGCGTGCTTGTGTGCCAAAAATTCCACCCAAAATTTTTTAATAAAGTCAGAACGGAACAGATGTTTTGCACAATGAAATATAAAATGGTAAAATTTATGAAAAAAACGGTAATAGAAAAATTATGATTGTGTAACAACAATCTTGGAGAAAATTGATTTATGAGATATCTATAGATCGTTTCACAGACGCTGGCAACGGACGATCTGATAAACAAACATAAATCTTTAAAGACAACTTCAAACAAAACCTTCAGTTTCACTTTGAACAATTTTTAACTAATGTGCTACATATTATTTTTGGAAAAATTTGAAAAACTTAATTTGATAAAAAATTATGAATAGTTGGAAAATTTGTCGCCTAAACTTCAAGACAACTTTCTTAAAGCTCTCTCTTCTTGAAGTCTTGTACAAAAGTCGGCAATCCTAGATTTTAAGCATTGGAATAAATCAAATTAGGAGTCAAGATTTAATAGAATGTGAGAATTGATATCACCATTATTATACCAATGTTTCAGAGAACTAATTTGTACTAGTATCAAAGCAAACTAAGAGGATTTAAATTGACTAAGAAATTGGCAGTATTATAACTATAGAACAACAACTATTCCGTATATATGTAGATTAATCTTATTATTAAACGACTAATGATATTGTAATTTTGGGCAGAACAATTCAAACAAGATTATTCGTACAAGACAAGATGAAATGTTTGCTTATTGGAGAAGATGAAATTACCAACTAACAGAAAATAAAGTCGTAACACAATGAATGAAACTTTCATGTCACGTGACCAATTGGAGCCAATAATTTGCTTACCATGTGGTCATGTGATATAAAAGTGATTCAACAACCACTGGATGTACATTTTCATTTAATGTTTCATCAGGAAACGATAAACAAGTCAGGTAGAAGCCTTTAAGACAATTTGCTCAAATTCTAAATCCCTAGCTATAGAATTCTACATTAACAAATATATTGAGTGAGCCTGTTCGTTTCGTATTAGTTTTAGACAAGATCTACAACTTCAACAAATTTTCCTTCGCAACTAAACAACTTTAATCATAATAAAGTTACAATATTTGAATATCTTTCTCGTCGATAGAAATATTTCCATACTTTTTTCTAATTTCAAGTAAAATTAGTGCATAATTGTCAAAGAAAAGCGGTTTAATTCAAATTAGAATATTTTAATGTTTAAATATTTAAAAGTGATTGTAAAGCGAAAAGATTCAATCGCTTTAGGTGTCCTTTTTTTTTCTCTCAAATACTTTCAATCAATGTTCGTCCCTCAGAGTATATACGAACTAAAAGGGATGGCACCATTTAGCGTTGTTGTATTCCCTTGGAAAATTTATGTGCGGAAAATCCATTAGACAAGATCATTTTTTCCGGACTTATCACAAACAGGTCGACAGTGTACATAAAGTCTTTTTGTGGAAGAGAAAAAATAAATTAAAAAATTTGACGGTTTTTTTTTCGCTTGCGTTTTTCTACTCCAATAACCATCTTAAAACATTATCAACTTTGCATCACTGTGAATAATTGGATTTCAGATCGTTGAAATGCACAAGGATCCGAATTCATATACAGCTTTTCAGTTCGTTCGCTCTTAATAATCTCATGTGGATCATATGGTATAGGAAGGTCGTGCCTGATCCTCTAGTTACAATCAATAACGAGGTGAGTCATATTTGTCAATGTTCATCAATGTTTTTTGTGTTCAATCAATTTTTCAAATTAAATTTCAGTTGTGGTGTCAGGCTCTTTACGTTCTCGTTCATTATTTAATGTTAGCCAATTATATGTGGATGTTCTGTGAAGGACTACATCTTCATCTCGCCCTTGTTGTCGTCTTCGTAAGAGATGAAGTTACAATGAAATGGTTCCATGCGTTAGGCTGGGGTGCTCCTTTGATCATTGTAACTATTTACAGCGTTGTTAGAATATTCGTCCTAGAAGATACTTATATGTAAGTTGGATCCTTGATCTACTAGATAAAGGTACAGAGCAACAAAAAAAAAACGGAAACAGTTTCCAATTTCAGGTAACAAGTTGTCGAAAAATCGACAACGTTCGACAACAATCAATTTAGAGAACACTCAATTTATCTCAATAGTACTTAATAATATATTGAAAGTACACCCGTTCAGACCCTTCTTCTCCTTTTATGCCCATTTTTATTAATAGCATAGATGTGTATTATCGATTTTTCATTTTGTAAATTGAAACGCGATGCCAACAGCAAAACATCTTCGTCGTTTTGATATTAATTTTCGTCAAAAAATCATTTTTCCCTCGTTATTATTAGGAGAATAATATCGGTGCTTGATAAAACGCATGAACCCGGAAAATGAGCCCTTTATTGAACATGTTTACTTTTATTAATTGGTGACTCAATGTAATTAACACCGAAAAAAAAAAATAAAAGAATTGATAAGAGGAGAGTTTAAAAATTGCATTAAAAAGAGCGATGGCCAGTTCACTCTGTGTATCAATTTGATGGAAGTTAATAAAGGGACGTAAATGGTGTAACGCGGGAAAATCCATTAATCTCTTTGCCATTATTTTTAACAATGTAATGCCTACATAGATTTTGTATATTGCGTGTCTCAGGAATAAGAGCACCTCTTCCTTAAATATTAATGGACCTTTGCCGACAATATTTGTGTTTTTTTTTCTAACATACAAAGCGAAAGGTCATCGTAGAGAGGCCCATTATTGCAATGACAAAAACTGATTACCTTTATTACTGGAAAATCACATCTAACGCGAGATATTGTAGTTGGACTAACTAACGAATTTATTGATTTTTGAAACACGCTAATCGGTAAAAAATAATGCTTGAACCTTTGGAATTTATAATTGCATTTGATTGCGTGGTTTGTTTTAATAAATTTATAAAATATAAAGTTGTGATTTTAATCTTTTATATGCATACACCATATAGCCAATGGAAAGTATTGAAATGTCGCAAAAAAAAACATAAAGGAAGCAACAAAAAAATCATGAAATTGCTATGTCGCAGAAGAGATGATTGATTGTAATTTCCTTTCGATTATGTTGTATTGCAGACATTATAATTCTAAAACTCAATAAATCACGAAACATATTACACGATAGGTCAACAACAACTACCATTAGAATCATAGATAATAATCAAAATTTCAACTAACCATTACCCATTGAATCAATCTAAATTGAAGCGTCAAAATTTTAGCACTTGGTTATCATTACATTTTGCCAATTACCCCCCAAAAAAAGAAGAAAGATGATAATGGAAATTATGCCGGAAAATTCAAAAGAAACTTTCGTTGACTGTACGTCAAGAGAGAGTTTTTTCTTTTTTTCTTGTTTCGCTGTTATTACTGGCTTGTCTAATAACTGTAACGTTTTTCATGTAATTTTTTCGAAATTTAATCATGATCATACACGCACAGTTGGCTAAAATTCTCGATTAAATTAACAACCAGTCGTGTTCTCTATTGTTCGATTAGAATTCCCCCCCAATTGCTGTTTGAATAATAATAATAAGAACTTTACTGCAATTTAACAATTAGTGAATAGTTTCAGAAGGACACTATCCAACTTCGAATTGTATTTAATAGTATCCTCACCAATCTCCTGTCCGTACATACACAGATTCTCCTGAATTTGTGACGATAAATCATCAAGATTCCAATAGAACTTGAATAATCTAACACATTATTCCTACCAGATGGATACGCTCGATTTTGTATGCACGTACACAACGACACAATTACAGAATTGATTATATTTACATTCAACGTTTGTTAGATTTAATTTGATTCACAATTAATATTAATAGAAAAAAAAAGATTGAATTTTTCTTGTTGTTATAGGTGTTGGATGCCGGAGAATTATTACAGTGCCTGGATTTTAACCGCTCCTGTTTGTATCTCCCTGCTGGCTTCGCTAAGTAAGTGTCCTTTTTCTCGTAGGTGGTTAGAAATTATGTAGGTAGTATAATATAAACAGTTTTTATGGGACTAACACTAAAACAAACATCGTACATTCTTGTTAGTCCTAAATGACGTTGACGTTTATTTTTTATGATTCTTCTGCGAAATTTCATTCAAACTCTATAGAAGATACAAATTACTTTGTTGTTAAAAAACCTGCCGTAAAAGAACAGATTGTGTATTAATAATCTACGCAAAATTTTGAAATTCTTATAAATTTATGATTGAATAAATCTTTTAGAAGTTCTATTGTACGTACAGGATCTAGTAAATATTTTCTTTTCCTGTAAAAATCGACAAAATCTTGGAAATTATGACTATAATTGGATTTTATAGCTTTTCTTACCAACTTCCATGAAGTTGAGAACAAAGCTTCTTTGCTACCCAAAATGTCACTTTAGCTGTTGAGAATTGGCTATATAGAGTTCTAAAGACTATAACACAACTTTTGTATAACATTTTTCACACATTTTCACAAGTAGTAGAACGAAATAAAAGCCTGCCAGAAACATTTTCTGCATTATTCTTGCAATTAATTCTTATTTTTTTTTATTTGTTATTATGTTTCAGTATTTCTAATCAATGTATTACGTGTTATATTAACAATAATGCATCCGAATTCAGCGAATCCAGCCCCATTGGGTATACGTCGAGCAGCTCGTGCTGCTCTCATACTCATTCCATTATTTGGTCTTCAACATATTCTGATACCATTTCGACCGGATCCGAAAGAACCATACGAACATCTCTATCAATATGTCACAGTTGTTATCGTTTCATTACAGGTAATTATATTAACAAAATGTATAAAACATACGTTAAGACGAACATTAACGCTAAATCGTATTTACCAAAAAAGCATTGTTAGATTTAGCGTTAACGTTCGCTTTAACGAATATTCTACCGGAACTGTAATTTCTGTTTTAACGATAACTTTCTATTAAAAAAGGTCAATGTTGACTTCTTTTAAACGTCTAGTAGACAAGCTATTCCGTTTTTAACGTAATCGTAATCGTAAATGCAACTCCAGGAATATGTCATAAAATTTTCCCAGACTCTTCTTATTCTATCCTGTAGCTACAGATTATCATAAAAGCTACCCACGTGGAAATATACATAGAAGTACATTTACTTATATATATGTATATCGTTTGATGTTTTATATTTTCCTGTTAAATTCTTCATTATTTTTCTCTTTACAACAGGGCCTATGTGTGTCGTGTTTATTCTGTTTCGCTAATCAAGACGTCCACCAGGCAATACGTGGTTTTCTGCATCGGAAAATCTATCGGAATACACGCTGGAGTAATTATCATTATACAGGTGCTGTTGATAGTGCTGGCGTTTATGTAGTGAATGGAAGTAGCCAATGTAACAATATTGGTTTGTTGTCGTTAAAACGAAAATCAACAACAACCGTCAAATTGTAAGAATGTACAACAAAATCTAGTAATAATAATAATAATATTAATAATAATAATAATAACTGAGAGAAATGGAGACTGTCAATGTTTAAAAGAACATTCATGAAAACTATGTGTGAGTGTATGTACAATTTTTTTTTCTACTGCAAATCCACATAAAATTGGTTGGAATTTTAATTAAGTGTTGGACAGAGGGGGTGGCAAGCGAAAAGTTCTAATAAATCTACCCTACCAATGTCTCTGGAATAATTTCGAATTTTTTTGTATGTGTGTGTTTATCAACAACGCAGAGTGCTGCTAGAAGTGGTTTCAAATGGATGTGAAAATTGATTTTTTCCCTCAATCATACAATGAATCGTTAATTGAATCTATTCAACATAAGAGAAAATGTCTATGGTGAGATTTGACGAGAAACCCCTTTTTGTTGAACTTTCATTATACAGAACTTTACTTAAAATAAAGCTATTCGTCTAGTTATTATCATTGTAGTGGATTGATTTTTTTTGTAATTTCAATAACTGTACATAAGTATAGGTGTAATAATAATAATAAAATCTCTATATTACTAGATAAGTATAATTTCTTATCAGTAACTTAAATATCTGATAATAATTTTAACTCATAATCAAAAAGGGAGCATATGATACGCTTATATCACGAATCATATGATGTTCAATGTTTCAAGGGAAATTGTTGAAATGGACAAAAAAAACAACAGCAACAACAAAACGTCATGTGTAATTCCTGTAAATGTACCTTAAATAAATTTTAAATAAAAATTATTTGTATTTCTTTACTGCTGCTGTGAAACAAGAAATTGCATGTTTTCAGGTAAGTAAATGCAAGCGTTTTTTTTTCAGAGGGTGGATGAAATTTCATTTAAATTGTTTGAAAATTGCATTTTTCATTTAATCTTACAGTTGCATAGCTGAAATTTCTCATTTAAGTCAAATTTTCTAATAAATGGGTGATTTTTCTGGTTTTTTATTCGTGTAACAATAAAAGTCCTTTTGGAACATCATCCAATTTCATATAAATGGAATTATTGGTCTGAAAACGATCAGATTTAGAAGTTGATATCATTGTTGTAGGGAGAGAATACAATCATCAATCAAAATATATACTTTCAGGGTTAATATGACAAATTCAAGAAAATAAATACGAGAGATTCAATAAAATTCTACAAACCAGTGAAAAAATCAGTAACTATTGTATCTGTAAACGTTATATAACGAAATTTAAAAGCTTTTCAGATGATTGATTCGATTATTATTGTTCGATAAAGATAATAAATTTCATAATAATCGATAGAAGCTTTGATTGTCTTATATGTCGATTATAGCCGTTCAGACGGCAAAAAAAATACTCCTAAGTAAACTTTCAAGTCGGCAATTGATCCTTTTATGACCTATTTTTCTCTAAAAAAAGGGTAGCTTCCTCTTTATTTTTAAAAAGAGAGCCAAAAAATTAGGAGAGAAAAATATACACTATTATACATATGTTACCGGCAATGTGCGAAATTAGTCAATTCGCGAAATGCCTAGTCAATTTGCAAAATGACTAACATTACCGTCAATCTGCGAATAGCTCGCAGATTGCCTGCCACTTTGGTCATTTTGCAAATTGACTAGGCATTTCGCGAATTGCCTAATTTCGCACATTGCCGGTAACACATATATCGATCTTTCCGTTCTATCTTTTCTAGTGATTTTATGAAGCTTTATAAAGAGAATTTAATTTTATGTTTTCTAACGATCTATGTCTTATTTTCTTGTTAAATTAACGTTAAAATGAGACGCCGACATTCATAATATAACCACAAAGAACCGAATTACCTCAGGAATAATAATGAA
The DNA here is from genome assembly GCA_037464855.1 of Iselma pallidipennis. NCBI lineage: Eukaryota > Metazoa > Arthropoda > Insecta > Coleoptera > Meloidae > Iselma > Iselma pallidipennis. The sequence goes on from JAZBHA010000640.1 coordinate 33,852, forward strand.
AAATCTACTAAAAAGAAAAATTATAATCTGAAAGTTATCCACGAAATTTGCGAGCAGTGAAAAATTACGACATAATTGATAATTAATTTGGTATCAAAAATGTTTAAGACAGAATTTGAATTGGATCTGAAATATAAAAGTTGAAAATAACACATTTAATATACCCAGTGGTATTGGAAGCTTTCAGGATTTTGTTATTTCAATATTATCCGAATCTTTTGTATTGGAACTGGAATTACTAAAATATTTCGAATATTATCATAAAAAACGGCATGATATCAACCGATTAAACTCCATCAAATCATCAAACAACTTAAATTGAGAAAGATTAGTGTGGGAGTTTTTTCGAACTCACCTTATATACCTACCCGGTTTCAATTTTTTCAAATCAAATAGAAGACAATGAAAATTTGCCAATAACAGGATATAAGTCAATATCAAGAAATGTCTGCCTATATATTTAAATATAAAGTTGTCGATAACACACGCACACACACGATATTGTTTTGTCAATTTCAAATTTTGCATGTTTTTCTCCTTTCAGCTATAATCAGTGGCGGCCCCAGCTGTTTGTGGGTCCCGAAACTTACATTGACGTACATCAAAAAGAGTGTGGATTGTATTGTATTTTGCTTGGAGCTTCATAGTAGACCCGCCACTGGCTAAAATATCTCGAGTTTTTCCTGTATACTTTTCTAAATTAATTGAATTTTTTATTTTGTTAACGATGATTCAATTGCGTGCATATTTTATTGAATCGGTCAAGCATAAAGTATTCATTCATAATATTTACAAATATGTTGGAAATCCTGCGGGACAGAACCTTGAAATATTTAATTGTTGTAATTTCAAAATTCGACTAAACCAAAAACAATCTAACGAAGAAACGGAAATTCGTGAAATATGTACAATTTTTAGAAATGAGCAATTAATACAAACTATGACAAATTTTGGATAAATCTTGAAGTTTCTCAGTAATGATTTTGTTCAGGGCCGCCGCAATAGGGCGTGCTGGTTGTGCACCGCACAGGGCCGCCAAATCACAATACTTTTCCTTGATTTTGTTTTTTGAATAAGTTTTTTGAACATTTCGTTTTTTGGGGGACTCAACAGGAGCGCCAAAATGTTTTTTTTTGCACAGGGGCGCCTACTAGGCACACGGCGGCACTGATTTTGTTACAACAAAAAAATCAAAAGAAATAACAAAAATTATAAGTTGAATTATATGTTATTACCACCGATATGCAATCAAAGGAAATTAATTTATAATAAACTATAATTGTTTTATAGGGAAAATGCATTTTTTTTCGGTAAAACTTATCTATATAATAAATGCATTCCTCATTCTCATTCACTAATGGTCTTCTACTAAAAATGAATCTTTCATTGATTAATTTCTTTGTGATTCTCGCAATTGTCTACCATGTTTCTGTAAGTAATTTCCAAATATTTTAGTAATTCTTGTATTACTTTGTTTGATCTACACCAGGCAATCTCCGAAGAGATGCAGGAACTAATGGATATGTTACGAAGTACTTGTGTCGGTGAAACAGGAGCTGATCCCAGTTCAGTAATTATTACTTATTTTCCGTTCGCGTTAATTATTATGAATAAATTTCAGGTCTAATTGATCGAGCTGTAAAGGGCGATTTTACTGATGATGAGAAATTCAAATGTTACATCAAATGTATCATGGAACAAATGTCCTGTGTTTGTACCAATAATTCTCTATCTCCCGGTGAAACATCTTTCAGTTTTCATTAATTTCAGATCAGCGAGGATGGTGTTATAGATGTTGATGCAACAATAGAACTGATGCCACCGGTAACAAAAGCTAAAGCTGAACCAGTTATACGGAAATGTGGATCTAAAGGTAGATCTTTGTCTATCAAGGCGAGTCCACATTGATAGAAATTGACGATGTGCGTTCAATGCTGCAATTCGCCGCAAGGTTACAGGTCGTGGTGGTGTTCAACACGTGCAACGACACGACAACAACGAAATTTTGGCGGCCTACATAATCTTGCGTCGAAAACAACACTCAACGCAATTTTTTATTAATGTGCACTCGCCTTTAGATTCTCTTCAATTTTTATATTGAATTGATTGATAGTTGGAGCGGGTCCTTGTGAAAACGCTTGGCTCACACATAAATGTTATCAAGAAGGATTAGGAGATGTGAGTTTTTAATTAATTAATCAATCAATTGATTGAAATTTACCGGATTGATTTCCAGGACTATTTGCTTCCATAAAATAATGCCGAAACTTCAAAAAAAATTAATAAACTATTGTGACACCAAATTAAATACGTAGATAAAACTGCCTGTTGTGTTTTATTCGAATTTTTTTCTCTTCTTCTATCATCCTACTCTCGTCCTTTCTAAATTTCTTCAAGTTGAAATAATACGAATTAACGAAGCAATTTTCTTAATTAATTACCAGTTGCACTCGGCATTATTGCACTAATAAACGATTTTAATTAGTGCGGAATTGTTGATTAAATGGGCGTGATTTAAATTACATGACATCTCTCTATATATATTTTATACAGCAATCCGTTTTTATGTTGAGTCTTAAGTTTAAATCCGCATTAAAATCAAATAATGATGGAATTAATTCTATTAATTGTTTCGTGACAACAATTTTCCGAGATTTTTTGCAAATACAGACAAAATAAATAAACTGGCAGTTAGTATTTTTATTAACAATTTTAAACCAGCAATTTACTAATTTCTTAACTAGCAATTTTCGTGAAATATTAAATATTAGAATTAGACATTAGATTACAATTTATAAACAATAATTATCAACTCTTCGGCTGAAATCTGTAATTTGTTGAAGGATATTGTCCGGATGTTGCTGTCATATATAAATAAAACAGCAGCAGTAGCAGCAGTTTAAAGTAATAATTTTTCAAGAAACTGTTGTAAACTGAACACAATAAATAAATAAAAATGAATAAATACGCTGTGATTTTTGCCTTGTGCCTTTATGTTCCAACAGTATTTGTGAGTTGATTTTTCGAAAAAGAATTTTAATAAAATTTCAAATCATTTATGAATATATTTTAGTGTATGTCGGACGAGATGAAGGAATTAGCAGCAATGTTACACAATACATGTGTCGACGAATCTGGTGTTGATGGAGGTAAAAATTTTTCTTCTTATAATATCTTGTTATTTATTATGAAATCTTCGAATTTTCAGGATTAATCGATAAGATTAATAATGAAAAAGTAATGCCCGATGACGAGAATTTGAAATGCTACATTAAATGCCTTTTAAGTCAAATGGGTTGTGTTAGTATTTTTTTTTTTTTAATTTTTAATTGTAAAAATGATGTATACACCCTTTTCTTGTTTGAACTTTCAGATTAGTGAGGATGGAGTTGTTGATGTTGAGGCTACAATTGCTGTACTTCCTGAAGACATGAAAGCTAAAACTGAAAAAACGATAAGGAGTTGTGGAGCTAAAAGTAAGCACTATTGGTCACCACAGACACGTCCATTGTATATAATTGTTTCTCTGTTTCAGCTGGTGCCAATGCTTGTGAAAGTGCCTGGTTAACACATAAATGCTACTTAGAAACCAATCCTGATGTAAGTTTCAATTAGAATCAATTAATTAATTAAGATTAATTGGAAATTTTTCAGGCTTACGTGCTTATTTAAGTGGAAACATTGCAAAGAAATATTACTTATAATAACAAGTTGTAGATAATTTATAAAAAAAAATGTGACACACTGTAGATATTTTAAAATTATTACAAAATAAAACTTGTTGGCATTCAATTCTTTCCAATTTTTTTCCCCCGGGCCTTTATCAACTTTTAAATTCTGAAAGCATTATCGCTAGCGATAATACTAATACTTTTGTTGTGTGTTTAATCGGGCAGTTAACAGTAGCAATAATTATTTACATTTTAAATAGTAAAAAGTAAAATATATATAAAATGAGTATAGATGAAACGATGAAAAGACAATCATATACGAAAATAATAAAAAATTGTTTGTCAAGAATCTTTTTCTGGTGAGTTTTATTTCCAAAAAAAAAAAAGAAAAAGCCAATAAACACAATTATATTTTATATAGTTGGACATTCCCATTATTTCTGAAAGGTGCGACACGAAAATTGAACAAATTCGATTTAGAACCACCATCAAAAGGGGATGATTCGACAATACTTGGTAATAAATTGGAGGAATTATGGAAATCAGACAATCTGATTAATGAAAAACCATCGTTAACTCGTGTTTTATGGAAACTTTTCAAAAACGATATTCTTTTATACGGTTTTTTACAATTCATTATGGAAATGGTTTTAAGGTAATTTCGAAATATTTAAAAAAAAAGTCATTTTTTTTTCTTTCAAACGATTTAATAGATTATCACATCCGTTGGCAATTTGGAAATTAATGGATTCATATTATAATGATATTTCGTCAAATCAAAGTCAAGCATGTTATGCTGTTGGTGTGATTGTTTTCTCTGCAATCACTACGGTTCTTCTTAATCACCGAACAAATTTTGGTCTTCTTCATGTCGGCATGCGGATGCGAATCGCTTGCAGTTCATTAATTTATCGTAAATCATTGAAACTTAGTCGTACAGTTACAAATGAAACTACAACAGGTCATGTTGTAAATATTCTATCGAATGATATGAAACGACTCGATAAATTCCTAATGTTCTTCCATTATTTATGGATAGCACCATTACAAACACTTACATCTATCGTAATATTACTATTTATTTTTGATCCAGTAGCATTAGCAGGTTGTGGAGTTTTTCTAGTTTTCATATTACTCCAAGGTATTGATTATTAAATAATAATGATGATAATTTTTAAAATTTTGCGTAACATTTTTAGTCTGTAGCGGTAAAATTTGGTCAGATTTCCGAACGAAAACTGCATCAAAAACCGATGAACGTGCCCGTTTAGTCAACGAAATCATTTCAGGCATTCAAGTGATCAAAATGTACACGTGGGAGAGTGTTTTTATTAAATTAATGGAAAATGCACGAAAGTAATTTTACTCAAAAAATTATAAAAGTAAAATATTATTATTTATTTCCCTTTTTTACAGACAAGAGATTCGTTATATTCAATACACAACATCGTTAAGAGCTTTCTTTTCATCAGTAAATAAATTTACAATTCGTACAGCCGTTTTTCTTAGTATTCTAGTTTATATTTTAACAGGACATCATGTCGATGCTAGATTTGTGTTCGTTTTGAAATCGTTCTATGCAATCTTTAAAGAGAGCATGGTCGCCAAATTACCATCAGGTGTTAGTGATTTAGCTGAAACAATAGTTGCAGTACGTCGAATTGAAAATTTTCTATTAATTGAAGAACGAATCCCACCACGAACAGTACTGGAATTCTATTGGAAAAGATCAATCAATGTCCATTTAGAAAATGTTACTGCTAAATGGTTAAATACAAACACTTTAACCAATATCAATTTCAATGTTGATTGTAACGAATTGGTTGCAATCATTGGTCCTGTTGGTAGTGGTAAAACTAGTCTTTTAGAAATCATTTTACACGAACTACCAACAATTAAAGGTAGAACAGATATTGTTGGCAAGATATCGTATGCTGCTCAAGAACCATGGTTGTTTTCCGGTACAATCAAAGACAACATCCTGATTGGACAGCAATTTAACGAATCGAAATATAATGAAATAATAAAAATCTGTTGTTTAGAACAAGATCTTAATCAGTTCATTAATGGTGATCAGAGTCGAATTGATGAACATGGTGTTAATTTAAGTGGTGGTCAAAAAGCACGTATCAGTTTAGCAAGAACACTATATAAAGATGCTGATATTTATCTATTAGATGATCCATTATCAGCAACTGATACGATTATTAGTAAACAAATGTTTGATGAATGTATTTTGAAATTTTTGAAAAATAAATGCGTCATTTTCGTTACACATCATTTACAATATTTACAACAAGTGGATAGGATTTATTTTCTAAGAAATGGTAAAATTCAATTCTGTGGTAATTATGATGAGATTAAAAATTCGATTGAGGAATTTTCGGATTTATTGATCAATTTCGAACATGGAAGTGATGATAGTATTGATATTACTTGTAAAAATGATGAATTGAATCGATCGGAAATTAATATCAATCAAGAACAGGCGAACGAAGAACATACAGAAGATGGTCGTGTTAAATTTTCAGTTTATTGGAGATATTTTACAGCAAACGGATGGTGTAAATTCTTTTTTGTTGTATTAATATGTGTTTTTACACAAGTTATGGCAAGTACTTGTGATTTATTTGAATCGTTCTGGTAAGTTTTTAACAATAATAATAATCAGAGAACAATTGTCGATTCTTGTTTTGTTTCCAGGGTGAATCTAGAAGAGGACCAGACGAAAAACATAACAATCAATCAACAGGTTTTAATAACAAGAGATAATTGTCTGTATATTTATATTGGTTTGATTTTAAGTATTATTGTTTTAACAATTTTTCGTTCGATTTTCTTTTTTGTGTATTTTGTGAAAGTGGCCGAACGTTTATATAAAAAAATGTTCGATTCTATTGTCAAAACGAGTATATTGTTCTTTAACAGTAATCCATCTGGTAGAATTCTAAATCGTTGTTGTGAAGATATCGGTCATATTGATGAAACACTACCAGTATTATTAATGGACACTGTACAAATTGGTTTAAATGTTATAGCAATTAATATTGTGATAGCTCTAGTCAATCCATGGATTATTATTGTAACAGTCACTATGTTTTTATTATTTTATTTTATACGTATGTTTTATTTGGCAACTAGTCGTAATTTGAAACGTATGGAAGCTATAGGTAAGAGATTTTTGTAGAAAATTATTACAAATTATTAACAATTTCCATATATTTCCAGCAAAAAGTCCCATCTTTTCCCATACGAATAGTACCCTACGTGGTCTAACAACCATACGAACCTTCAATGTTGAACATCAGTTCAAAAATCAATTCGATAATCATCTAAACCAGCACACTTCAGTTTATTTCATGTCGTTAAGCTCATCGTCGACTTTTGGTTTTTGGTTGGATCTATGTTGTGCTATTTATGCTGTTATCGTAACAACGAGTAGTTTCTGGGGTGGAGGTAGATTTTTCTTCACCATTGAGGCCGTTTAGTTGATAAAAATGATAATGTGATTCAAAAATTTCAGTTAATCGTGGTGGCAGTATTGGTTTGGTGATAACACAAGCTTTCGGTTTAACCGGCATGTTTCAATGGGGCATGAAACAATGGAGTGATCTAGAGAATCAAATGATATCAGTTGAAAGAGTTTTAGAATATCATAATCTACCACCGGAAGAGGATGATACTTGTAATAATGATGATAATAATAAACAAATATCAATATTGGATGATTGGCCGAAATTTTGTGATATTGAATTTGATACAATTTATTTGAAATATCGTCCAGAATGGGATGAATCGTTTGTTTTGATCAATTTAAATTTTAAAATACAACCATTTGAAAAAGTCGGTATTATTGGACGTACCGGTGCTGGTAAATCATCACTGATAGCAGCAATTTTTCGTCTAGTTGATTATCAAGGTGTTATCTATATTGATGGTACTGATATAAAGAGTGTACCATTAGAGAGATTACGTTCGAAAATTACAATAATACCACAACAACCCATACTGTTTAGTGGTACAATTCGAGACAATCTAGACCCATTAAAACAATATAATGATATGAAAATTTGGCAAATCTTAGATGAATTAGAATTGAAACAATTTATTGTACAACTACCGGATGGTATAAATACCAAGATTATTGGTACAGGTTCAAATCTCAGTTCTGGTGAACGGCAATTATTGTGTCTAGCACGGGCATTATTGTACGATAATAAAATATTAATATTAGATGAAGCAACGGCAAATGTTGATTTTGAAACAGATGTTCTAATACAAAATATTATACAGAAAAAATCAAGAAACTGTACTGTTTTAATTATTGCACATCGTTTACATACAATTATGGAATGCGATAAAGTTCTAGTTATGGATGCTGGACGTATCATGGAATTTGGACATCCATATGAATTATTACAGAAATCGGATGGGGCTTTAACGGAATTCGTATCGAGAACTGGCAGAATACGAGCCAATTATTTACAACAAATCGCTGAAAAGGTGAGTTTTTACAACTGAAAAAAAAAACAACGAAAAAAACGGAAATTAACAAATATAATTTTCAGAATTTTGGAAACCACCAATAGTATTAAATTAGTTATTATTTTTAATTGTTATAAAGTTGTTTATTAAATAAAAATATTTTGTTTTTTTTTTCATTTTTGTTTTTGTATAAAAAATAAGTACCATATCATTAATAATTATAATCATAATTATCACATTAAATAATATTCCGTAATTTATCAATCAATATAAATAATATGAAATGATAAAATTTCAATATCGTTTATCTCTATCTGTAATTATTATAATTGACAACAACTGTAGTCAACACCAAAACATGATAATTTTCCGCAATTTTCACCTTTAAAATTGGGGTTTTCTAAGACTTTTTTTATCATGGGCCCCTCCCCGCCCATGAACGTGGAACACGGCCTTAAGTATACCATGTTTGTCCCTCCGTCTACTCACCAACCACACTCCCGAGAATTACCTTACGGCATAACGTCCGGGAGCGGGCTTGTCTTATATATGTTACTGTCAATTTGATGAATGGAAGATTATGCATAATCACAGCTATTTTGCATAACTGAAAAATACGCACTATATTGCCGATTTTATTATTATTTTATTACAAAAACATCCCCTCGCTCCGCTACGCTCCGCTCGGACCAGGCAAAGACCTGCGACACAGAAAAATAAAACACAACAATTAAAACAACATAATAATATCAATTTTTCAATAATGCAAAATAGCTGTGATTATGCATAATCTTCCATTCATCAAATTGACAGTAACATATATATATCTTCCTCCTTGCTCTTACGACTTCTTCCTCCACCTAGAATCGCTAACCAACAGAAAGTCTCCCTCCATTGGACACTTCTTCTTGTGACAATGGGAGCCTCCTTGCCGCACGGCTCCGAGTACTATAGCACTGGCACATATGCTAATCTGCAACAGATCCAGAGACATTACTCAACAATTACTCACCACCTGAGCGTCAAGCTGCCTTCTGGACCACCATTCATCATCATCTTTCCCCTTCGGGATGCTTCTCAACCCAGAGTTGCTAACTGACAGGAGGTCCCCCTCAAAAGCTACTTTCACTCTGTGGCAACGGGAGCCCCCTGTGGCAGGTACACGCATATGCTGAAACAGGACCAACTCCCGTAGTCCTCCAGCATGATTCTCACTCTTTGGTAGAGGAGAAACATGCGCTCTGCCACACCTTCTGCTGAGCAAAAAAGCATCTTTCTCTCATCAGCTCGGTGTATCTCATGCTGATGCAAGCGGAAAATCCATGCCCGACGTCCAGGTCCACACTATGTGTCCATCCATGGTGAACCAGTTTCGGTTCACCGCCTCTCTTAAAGGGGGCACCAAACACTAGCTCATTCGGCGCTGCACTCAATGATGAGTCAATGGGATTTGCACCAGAAAATTCATTATGAAATAGGTGGGCGAGACTGAAAATTTTTGGAAGCACTGGCATAGGGAAATAATTGTTTTGTTTGTTTTGCATATTGCAAGACGTTAAATATCGTATTTTCAATATTTTAAGTTATCAATTTACCTAATTTTTTAACTACAAACATTCACAAAATACTAAATATTATTATAAAATTATATACAAAATACAGTTTATAAACAATAATTATTCAATTTTTTGGGCCAAATCTGTAATTTATAGAAGGATATCATCCGGATGTTGTTATCATATAAATAAAACAACAAAGGTAGCAAGCAACATTCAAAATATTAACTTTCAAAAACTATTGCAAATAAGCAAAAATGAATAAATACACAGTGATTTTTGCCTTATGCCTTTATATTTCCACAGTATGTGTAAGTTGCTAGTTTTTTTTTTAATGAAATTTTAATAAAATTCCATACGAATAATTACATTTTAGTGTATGTCGGATGAAGCGAAAAAACTGGCAGCAATGTTACGTAAACAATGTGTTGAAGAAATCGGTATTGATGAAGGTAAAATAATACATAATCAGTTCTCTGTATAAATTTTATTGAGAAATAATCAAATTTTCAGCAATAATCGATAAAGTTAATACTGAAAAAGTGATGCCTGACGATGAAAAGTTGAAATGTTATATTAAATGTCTCTTTGAACAAATCGGTTGTGTTAGTATTTTTTACAAATTACAAAAATTATTTTATGTAAGTGATTTTTTTTTTTGGTTTTTCGTCAACATTTCAGATTAGTGAGGATGGAGTTATTGATATGGAAGCTACAATTGCTGCACTGCCTGAAGACATGCGAGTTAAACTTGAATCAACTATAAGGAGTTGTGGAGTTAAAAGTGAGTAACAAATAATGAAATTTCTAGAATTCGAAAACGTGTCGAACTAGGCCGCAGGTTACCAATACACACCGTTCGATGCACAAAAGCTGCTAAACCCGAAGTTTACTCATTGTCAATAAAGGAACCTAGCATCTAGATATTGTAGATTAGGGACCACAACAGGTTTAGATCCTGTCCTGAGCATAGAGGCTCGGTGGGTCAATAGCCTTCCAGTCCGATATTGGTTCCAAACCTTTTGCTCTAAATAGCGCTAGTGGTCGCCTTAGAGAGGTTTACTGAAAATAATCGTTCGTTTTGTTGCAGCCGGTGCAAATCCCTGTGAAAGTGCTTGGTTAACCCATAAGTGTTACTTAGAACATAATCCTGGGGTAAGTATCAATTGAAACACTTTTGTTAAAATTGATTGATTTATTGGGGAATTTTCAGGCTTACGTACTTCTTTAGACTGAATTATAAGAAAATATCGAATTATAGATAATTTCCACAAAAAAAAAATGTGGCAGGGTAGATATTTTACAATTATAATAAAATAAAAAGGGGGAGCATTTAATTTGTTTTTGGTATTTTTTTTTTACCCTTATTCCCAGTCACAAGATATTAACTAGTTTTTATTATAGTTGATTGGAAGATTTTAGAGCAAGCAGTCGTGGCCGAGCGGTTAAGGCGTCTGACTAGAAATCAGATTCCCTCTGGGAGCGTAGGTTCGAATCCTACCGACTGCGCTTGTCTCACCCAATTTTTTTTCTTCTGCTGGATTATTAATTTCCGCCTAAAAATAGATATAATTTCCTGATAAAATAGAGGAAATTCTAATAATTTAATTATCACAACAAATATTTAATTTCAGTACGTACATCGAACATTCAGGATTTCCTCAACAAATTGTCCTAGAAACATAATCGATCTACGAACCTGCAGGAGTACAGTTGAATTTGATTTTACAGTTAGGTACGTAAATCATGAAAATATTGAAGATTTTAAAATATGAAGCAAAACAATTTTGCAAAATTACTGGTTTACATGGTTTCCGGTTCATTATTTTACCAAGACGAATATTATTAGAACGGTATTTGTTTAATTAAAAATATTATCACCAATAATAGTAATAATGGTAATAATTTCAGATCCTTTTGGATAATGATTGTGGCTATATCGATGATAACTGTTTTAAAACTATTAGCAATAACTTTGGAGGATTTCGATGAAAATCCTACAATTCAAATAACTGATTCACCACATTATCCTATATGGCAATATCCATTCCCAGCTATAACAATTTGTAATTTTAATCGAATATCAAAGAGACAAATTTTAAAGATTATTAAACAAAATTTGTAAGTAGACTTTTCTAGAGAAATTTCCAATAATTACCGGTTGTTTTTTTTTTTTGATTAAAGAACAGACACTGAAAATTTTACACATACTGAACTTTTACAACAATTCAAATATTTATCACAATTAATAAATCATGATAATCATAATATTCCACTAGAGAATTTTACGAATTTCCAACGAATTCTCGATAAAAATCAAATCGAAATTCCAAAATTAATGGAAGAAATTTCTGCATCATGTATGTCAGATTACGTACGTTGTAGATGGAAAGGTAGTGAGATAATTTGTGCAAAACTGTTTGAAAAAGTGTCAACTACATATGGTTATTGTTGTAGTTTTAATTATCATGCATTGAAAAACCACACTTTTAAAGGGTATGTTGAAATTTTAACATGAGTATCACTTACAGAATACATAACATGCTGTTAAAAATAACAGAAAAGTTACAGGTTGACAGTCCGGTTATTAGAGGTGAAACAACAACGTGTCACCCTGTATAAATATAATCTAGGGATGGCCAAGATGTCGACCGCAAGGCACCTGAAAGTCGCCCGCAAACCGAGTTATGAATAATCAATTCTCTTGTTTTTTGTTATATTTATTGCCTTATAAACTTAAAAAAGACTCAAGAATATTCCACAATTTTCTAGGTAAATAAGTAAACCCCTTCCCCTTCAACTAAAAGTTTCGCCACCCCTGATCTAGGTGATCTACAGCCGTTTTTTCGCGACTCAGCGTATGCGAGAAGTATTCTAGTCACTCGCCGATATGAAAACAAATTAACTCTGCTTACACCGCGTTAGTCGCCGAAAAACGGCTATTTTTCCAACTGTGTCTGTGCCGTATTTATACTTTTTGAAGCCTCACCACCAATACCATCTGAGGCTTTTACGTTTGTTATCAAAGGCATTAAAACAGCTGATTTCGGCCTTATTTCTTAAGAAATCCACAAGAAAACGACCAAAAATGGCAGATTTCCCTGTAATATTTCGAAAAAAATGCACTAAAGCCGCAGATTTCAGCGATAATTCTAGTAAAATCCGCGAGAAGACGACGAAAAACGGCTGCATTTGATAAGATTTTCTTATAAAATCGCCAGTGATGGCACTAAAGCGCAAATTTGGGCGATATTCCTTGAGAAATCCGCGAGAGCAGTAATGGCGGATTTCTCTGTAAAATCGCGAGAAAATGACGAAAAACTGCAATTTTTGGCAGATTTCCCCTTAAACTCAAGAGAAAAGGCACTAAAATCGCCGATTTCGGCGACATTAGTTGAGAAATCCGTAAGAAAACGCCGAAAAACGACGTTTTTGTGGGAATTCCCCGTAAAGTCGTGAGAAGAAAAGGCACTAAAATTGCAGATTTCAGCGATAATTCTCGAGAGATCTTAGAGAAGACGACGAAAAACGACCGCTTTTGAGAGATTTCCTTGTAAAATCGCCAGAGAAGGCACTAAAACGCAGATTTGAGCGATATTTCTTGAGAAACCCGCCAGAGCGGTTTTGGCGGATTTCTCTGTAAAATCGCGAGAAAGCGATGAAAAACTGCAATTTTTGACAGATTTGCCCATGAACTCAAGAGAAGAGGCACTGAAACCGTAGAGTTTGGCGATATTTGTTGAGAAATCCGCAAGAAAACGACGAAAAACGACGTTTTTAGCGATTTCCCCGTAAAATCGCGAGAAAAGGTACTAAAACCGCAGACTTCGGCTATATTTCGTGCGAAAACGACGAAGTATTAGTATTACTATAGATTACGGTATTTTGGTCATGTTGTCGTCCAAAATTCGACGGGAATACCAATCAGAAGCCACAAATTCCGATCGTCCGACGGAATTCTCCGAAATTCCAATCATTAAATAATGATTGGAATTTGTGACTTCTGATTGGTCGTCAGCGATTTTCCGACCACAAAGGCAAAAACGCTGAACACCATACCGTTATTAAGCGTCTTGTTAGCTTGTTAAACTCAACGGCTTACAAAAAGAAATCACTCTCTTGGCAACCAAATAAATGAGCATTTTACAAGTCGTTCTGATCCTAAACGATAAGAACAGATCAAATTAGAAAGACGGGTAACGGTAAAGGGCGACAATAATGGATCCCTTTTGTTGAAAAAGATATGCGTTATCTTCACAATATGGATAGAATTGAGCGGTATACACTAAATTAAACTCAATTATCGGATAATATTGTAGTAAATTTAGAGAACGGAAATTGATTAAATAGTCAACAATAGTGTTATAGTTATTTACGATTTGAATTATAGAGGAACACAATATAAATTCAACTGACCGTAAATTGTTAAATAATTAACATTAACAATTGTTATAAATTTTATTGAAATTTTTTTTTCTAAGAGGCGAAAGAGGAAGAAGAAATAGGATCCGATATGTATCGTCTAAGCCCAGACGAGTATCAGGCTCTGGATATGGCACAGGTCTTTCAATTCTACTCAAAAGCAATCCAGACGATTATTTCGCCAATCAAATATCATCAATTGGACACCAAGTAGATCTCTAAGGGTAAACGCACATCTATTTGCATTTTTGGACGATATGTATCCAATTTAAAACGAATAAGAAATCCGATTCGATACGACGCGTTCGATGCGAATAGATGTGCGCGCTCAGCCTAAAAGAAACTGAAAATTTGGTGATACTGTTTTAATTTTCAGGTGCTTGTGCATAATTCCTATAATTTTCCGGATTATAATGCACAATTTGTTTTTGCTGAAAATTCAGTACTCCGTCTAATTGGCGTAACACCAGTAATGACTGATGCTACAATTTACGTAAAACAACTGGATACAATGAAAAGACGCTGCAAATTTGCGAATGAAATTAATTTGATAAGATTATACGGTAATTTCCATAATTGTATGGTAGAATGTCGTATGAATTTAACAATTAAATACTGTGGATGTTCACCGTTTTATTACGCAAAATTACAAGGTACATATCGTTAATTAATAACGAACACTTCTAAAAAATATATATAAATCTGAATCAATCACTTTCAGGACGCAAAAATAATCAAAGAATCTGTAATATGAACGATATCAATTGTTTATCGCAATATAGACGTAAGAATTAATTGGTGGTGAACGGGAAACTTTATAAAATCGCACAAAATTTTACAGATCTAATCGTCAGTTCACTACCTGGTGTAGATACACGTCTTGTGAAAAATGTCGGATATCTTTCACAACGAAACTGTAATTGCATGGAAGATTGTGAATATGTTGATTATTCAACAGAAATCTCGTTTGGAAAACTGAGCCAAACATATACCAGCAACAATATCAATTCATTGTAAATTCAAAATTAGCCCATCAAAAAGTGCAAATATCAGAAAAAAATTAGATTGAAACTTCTGACTTCCCCTTGTATATGCACTTTTCCGATGGGACATCCGGTATATTTTCAGAATTAAAGCAACCCACACACCAGCGCGCAAGTTCGGGATAACCGACCGTTGTTGATAGGGTTGCACATACTCGGAGATTTTTTTCTCATCTTTCTCCTCTCTCTTAAGAAATGAAAAGAAGGCTATCCTTTTTCATTTTGTATGAGGGGAAAAAGAAGAGAAGACTCTCTCCCATGTATGTGCACCCTAACACAACTATGAAATATTTCAGTGGTGATTTGGAAACAAGTAATCACAGTGCAATTGAGATTTATTTTAACAGTCTAGTTGCAATAAGAAACCGCCGAGATGTCCAATATACATGGTATAATCTTCTCGGTAAGTTTTCTTCTAATTTTACCTGTTTTTTTGCCTAACATTGAGTGTGTTTTTTCTAGCTTACAGTGGTGGATTATTAAGTTTATTTATTGGATTTAGTTTCACATCTGCAATTGAATTAATTTATTTCTTCACACTGAAACTATATGAAGATTATAGAAAACCCAAAAACCGACGCCGGATTAATCGTGTAAAACCATCAAACTACGGACAAACAAATATTCAAAAATTTTAAGAAAAGAAAACTATCATTTATTATACAACATAAATGTTCGAAAAAAAAATAAGAGTGGAAAACCAATACTTGTGAAGTGAATTATCGTACAAAAATCATTTTAAGTTCATTTTACAGGTTGTTTGAATCTTTCAAGTCTTTGTTTAGCTTTATCAGCATCTGAAACGATACCAAATCGTGCTTTACGTTTCTCTAATCGTTCTTGAACTTCTAAATTTGACATAGCTTTAGAAACCGAACCACCAAATCGTTCTGCCCTCCGTTTAAGAACATCAAGACTCGTATCCTGAAATTCACAAAAAAAATACAATTTAACATAAATGAAATACAAATCGTTCAGGTTTAAAAAACTTACCACTTTGGTATCTATTGGGGTATCATTATTTTTTGTATTCGTTGATTTTATTGGTATACCAAATCGTTCAGCTCGTGCAATTTTCTTTGCTACCGGATTTAATGGCATTTCGAATTTTTTCGCTCTCATTTCTAATCGCTCTTTTGCACTAAGACCGGATAATTTAATTACCCGTTTCTCATCAATTGATTCATTCGTTTTATCTGAACCTTCTTTACTTTCTGTTGACATTCGTTTATCATCAATTACCGGATTGTTACGATTAAGAATCACTTTTTTTATTGTTGGTTGATTTGTTTTATTACTATCACCATTTGTTGTTGTTGTTGTCTCGTCAAGTTTTCGTTTTAATTTCTTTGGTGATTGTTGTTCTTGTTGTTGGGATGATAATTGTTGTTGTTGCTGTAATTGTGGTTGTGTCAAATTATCGGATAACGTATCGATATCACTAATTATCGACTCTGAAGCATCTAAATGTACATCTTCATCATCCTCCTATAAAACAAACATCAAAACAATAATTGTATTGCACAAATACAATAATAATGTCAACTTACATTGAGGAGATCTTCTTCTAAATCATCAACAGATTCATTGCTAGCTTTCTCACTAGCATTCAGTGCATTTTGAAGACGTTCAATTAATTCATTTTTATTACCATTTGTATTTAAACCACGAATTTTTAGTTCTTTCCTTAAATCGGGTACCTGAAAATTTTGGACACCCTGTATTATTATAACATAACCTCAATTTTTTGTACAATCAAACAGTCTAAAAAACTGCTTGTTTTGTGTGAATTTTAAAGGATCTAAACAACACTGAGCACATAAAAGTGATAAAAACTTGAAAATTTAGTGTAATTTTTAACATATTTACCTTTAATTTCGTAATATCCATGATCGAAGTGAAAACACCATTATCGGCCATTCTGATTGTGGTTAAAGTTACGACTCACACAATCACACAATGTTTACCTTGTAAATTACTTCAAATTTAATTAAATTAATAAATAAAGTAATAATTGCAAAAAAAATGGACACAGTAACAGTAACAAGCTCTGTATAGTAAATACAGAATTTAGAATTTTATTTTCTTTAGAATCTATGGAAAACTTTCGACAAACTCGCGCATGCGTGATAATGCCCACGCAACTCAATTCAGGACCGTACTGAAAATAATTCAGGCAGACAAATATAATTACGCTCTTTTTCTCGAAATTTGCCCGTTTTTTGTAGCAGTGCCCCAATAAATAAATTCAAATCAAACCAGACAAACACATCAGGGTTTCCCGAAATATAACCCGACAATAATAAATTAAAATCTGTGTGCTATGAATTAAACATAGGACCGGTTCTGCTTGATTGTGTAACTTTAGACACATCCATTATAATTTGAGATTTGAGGTTAAATTAAAAAACTTCAAATAGTCACTTTTTCAATTAAATAAAGAATTAAAAAATCCTAATTATATTAAAAAAAAAACTTCTAGAAATGTCTAAAAATAAAAACGAACCGGCTCCTGGCGATGGTTTACGTTCAGTTC